>CM055280.1:19212532-19281525 GCA_029237695.1 Conchocele bisecta | reverse complement strand
CAACATTCGATCCTTGCCAATTCAATGTAAGTTTATTATTAGTAACATTATACGTGCAACTGGTTGTTCATCGCATGTTCATTTGCACCAATAGTCCGAATGGAATCGAACAATGAAAGTTTGAACAAACACAGGAGGCACATACCAAACAACCGATATATTCCTACGCGCTTTGTATGACCATGCATAATTATAATACCGGTAACATTAAAAGTGCGAAATCATTATGTTTTTGTCCTTTTTTTAGCTTCCACCGTTTACGTTACTGTAACTGTCTTGTATATCCACGTAGACAAGCACAGGCTGTTAACATGAATCATTACAACTTTAAAAATAAATTAACACCATTACATGTCTCTATATGGAGAATGGGCGATTTTGGACGACAAGCGCGGGGACGAAACAGTGTCGTCGCGCTTGTAGCCTGCATTCGCCGAGTTCACCAGGGGTCCGTTTCACTAAACTTCGTACGCCAAAAATGTTCGTAAGTGCAAAATTATGATCGTCTGTAAATTTCACATTAACAATGTTTTCTTATAAACAATTCATGGATTTACATTTATTGAGCATAGGCTGCATATGCAGCATATGCTCAATAAATGTAAATCCATGAATTGAAATTTCCAGACGATCCTAAATTTGCACTTACGAACATTTTAGTCGTAAGAAGTTTAGTGAAACGGCCCCCTGGTGCAGTAGCTCATTGCTTTTGTTATTAATACCCAGCAGAGTACACTAAATTAAGGAAGCGTCTTGGTGCAAATGCTAGAATATACGTATCTCCTAATTAGGAAATAGTAACTCCTAATTAAGAAATAATATCTCCTAATTATGACTGATTATCTCCTAATTAGTAGATACTAAGTCCTAATTAGAATATAGAACATCCTAAGTATGACATAGTAAATCCTAATTAGGACTTACAATCTCATAATTTGGAGTTTGTATCTCGTAATTAGGAGATAAAACATTTTTAGCATTGATACAGATATTAATTCCTAATTAGGAGATATTAAGTCCTAATTAGGAGATAAGAGATAATTAGTCCTAATTAGGAGATAGTAAGTCCTAATTAGGAGATGATAAGTCATAGTTAGGAGCTAATATCTCCTAATTATCTCCTAACTATTTTAGCATTGGCACTAGGACGCTTCCATACTAAATGATGGCACAATTAATAAATTTAAATCAGTTATATATAAATGTATGAAAACATAATTTATAAACTGATAGTTCACGGAAGCTGATACACACGCTATATACTCGAATCAATGCGCAGATACATCCTCATTTACACCATTTCATGTCCATATATGGAGAATGGGCGCAAGCGCAGGGATCTGGGGCCCGTTTCACTAAACTTCGTATGACTAAAATATTTGTAAGTGCAAAATTAGGATCGTCTGGAAATTTCAACTGATTGATTTACATTTATTGAGCATAGGCTGCATATGCAGCCTATGGTCAATAAATGTAAATCCAATATGTGTTTGCAAGAAAACATATGTTGCTAGTTCAGCCTCTCCTCAATAAATGCAAATCCAATCATTGTTTACAAGAAAACATTGTTGATGTATTATGAAAAGGAGCAACTATATTGATTTCGACTAATGCTGATCCAGTTCATCCTACATATCTGCCCAATCTGATCCGGGACTGCATTATTTGCCAGATTCATGTTTTCAAATTTATTTATGTTATTGCAACCAGTGTAGACGACGCAGGTGTGCAGTCTGACCAGGTGTACTGTCTGATCTGGGTCTACTCAGTTCCCAAAACTCGATTTTCGTGATATTCAGTAAGAAATGAACGCTGAAATATAACGTATGACCGGATTTATATAAATAAATTTACAAAGGGAGATAACTGCGATCCCCCATTATGTTGTAGACCCAAGGCAGAACTACGGTGAGTGCATGCATGTGTATGTGTCTATGTGATCGGAACGAAGATTAGAGTGGCGAAAAGACGAAGTTTAATTATTAAACATTTTATCTTCACCATGTTCACCACGCTAATCTTTGATCCGACGCCACAAAGTAATTACAGTGAAATCGCGATGGCTCGAAATGCCACGGGACCGCACATTTTGTTCGAGTGATCGCATCTTTCGAGCCATCGCATCTTTCGATTTTGTTATATTTGCCGACTACTGTACCCGTCGGATTTAGAAAATAAAGAAAGCACAATATAATGTATCCATGTTTTAGATGATTATAATATTTATTCGCAGATTAGTTATCATGCGAAATTAAATAAACTACATGTGTTTACAAAACTGTCTTTATTTAAATTAATTATTATCAAAGTCGAATAGGAGAAAAGTCCAGTATTCACTATAAATAGCGGCGCACATAATTAATGCAGCAGGTGGCTGTGACGTCACTCGAAACAGTGGTCTTTTTGTAATGGGCGTTTTTCGTTGTAACTCCCGGGTAGCCTCTCGAATAACACGGGAGTTGAAACGAAAAACGAACAACGACTTACGACAGACTCTATTAAATACTCCGAGTGGACGAAACCCAGAATATTTAATAAATCGCAGTATGCCGTTGAGCTGTTATGGACACAAAACAACAACAGCAAATTAAGAATACAATAACTTTTATTTCACAAATAATGTACAAGCATAACAATAAATAGAGTTTCCACAAATTATGTTCAAAGTTTCCGAATAATCTAATATAGAATTCACAAAATGATCGCCATCAACAACGTTAACGATCAAATAACCACTTTAGGCAATTAACTGCACTTGAAAAGAAATCACCTTTCACAGACAGGTAGAGCACTGCTCGAAAATTAGCCAAACACAAACTTCGACATCAATTTCGAGTCATCGTATAGCAAAATAGAGAGAAATGTGTCCGCGGGACTTAACAATTGTTTCGAGCGATCGCATTTTTCGAGGAGTTGCATTTCGAGCCATCGCATGTAAAATACATTAAACATATAGGGAAAGTTACCGGGACCGCGACGCCATTTCGAGCGAGCCCGACATTACGAGCCATCGCATTTCGAGCCATCGCGATTTCACTGTAGTTTAGTAAACGTTCAATATTACATTGTATGTGAACAATAACCAGATAAGTGTTATATAGTTTGGCCCACCTCTTCGCGTGCAAATGTTCGCTTGAATGTAGCGCCGCCCCTAAACACACATTACAATTGTAATAGTATTATAATGTATGGGTTTGAAACCGTATCGTGTGTGTTCACGGGATAACAAGGTGCTGTGAACTTATATACATATACATGAACAAGGTTAGATGCGAACAGTAAATATTGAAATCTACTACCGTACCGTTCGTAGACATAATTAGTTGCGAACAGTAACTCTGGCAATCTACTCCTCTACCGTCCGTAGTCGGGTTACGGACAGTACGGTAGTATATTGCAAGAGTTACTGTTCGCAACTATTGTATGCAGGTGATCAGACTCAGACTCGGACTGCACTGTATTGTAATCGCTAAATCGATTATAAACTATGGTTAGTCATGCTGTCTGTCAGAGCACGATTTGTGTTTTAAATAAGTAACTTATCACACTATTTACAAGTGTGTAATGTATACACACAAGTTGCATATATTGTACTTGTAACTCTACTACCACATACTCATATACATGTAGATTGACTGTTGGTGTGCGTACTATGTGATTGCGTGTGTAACCACTTGCCTAAGTATGGTGTGTATGTGTATGCAAGTGTATTTTCTGTGTTTAATGCGTTTGGTACATGTGCTTAACTTACACTTCAAATATGGAAGAAATAAAGACCCGATACTCTTGAGACGCCGTTTCAAGTTTAAGACATGCTCTAGACGCCATGTAAACTACGTGACACAGCAGATTGTTTTTTTCTAAGTAGTCTTTTTGCTAGTCCAACTTGCTGAACTAATCACCAAAACAATTCAAATTCATGTGAAAGTGGCACTTACATCTATAATTCATGTTTTAAAAAGTCATAAGTGTTATGCAACACTTACTGTTTCTGTCTATGGTATTGACACATACATGTAGCTGTCTGTCTAACGATTGTTTGCCGATTGATACGAATAAACAATGACGTGGAATGCTTGATGGTTTATACAGTCATCAAGTCCGTAATGCGATGGAGATGGGATAACGAATGCAAAACGAGTACAAACGTACTTGTCTAGGTAAGGTATTGGGCTATTGGGACTATTTCCTCTGGCGGAGTACTGTGACGGCAAAGTTTTGAAGAGAACAATATGCCGAGAGCTAAATGCACCAGACCTTGCAGAAGCGTCGAGCATTTGTTGTGACTCGTCTTTATTCTCCAACCTATAAATGTCCCGGACCGCGCCCGGCCGCCCATTCCGCCGGCCGACAGTTGAATTTCTACCTCTAACTACGAAGTGTTCGAAAATTTGTGGAAATGGATAGTTACAAGAGATTTGCCGCAATCTGCTGTTTGATGGTTCTACTCACATTCAAAGACGCAGGTAAGCTGATTGATAAGTTCAGAGCTATTCTTAATCGCACGAATGTACACGTATTAACATTACAAACAACTTTTAAATATCACGTCCGCTATTAGGTTGAACAAGTAAGGATAATCATTGTTTATTCAAAGAAATAAATGTCTGTATTGACGTATCTCAATAACGGTTACGGCCATAACGATAGGTGAATAGCCCGTACATGCAGCAGGGGTGGTAATATGGTGACAATTTCACTAATTATGTTTGGAAACCGAAACAAAAACAGAAAACAGTAGCAATATTCAAGAAATCCAAAACGCGCCCTTCTACGATTGATTCTCCGCCGGCTACGGCTTCGCTACCTTCACCGCGACAGTCGCATGCCTTTCAGTAGTCAACATTATCCTGGAAATTATAAGTCATTCCAATACAGTGAGAAACGAGAATAACATAAATTCTAATTAACTTATAGATGTATAACGCATTGAGAAAATATGACAATTTCCCAATATTATAATTATTATTATTATTATTAACCAGAAGAAAATCCGACAAATACAATTACCAGGTACAATGCTGTATGTAATCCACACATTATAAATATCAAAGAAAGCATGACTTCACAAAGTTCCACTCCCAGTGGCTCTGAAGATATCGCAGCCTACATGTAGATACCAGGAATCAGGCCCGATTTCACAGGACGAGGTCGGTCAAATTGTATCCAGCAAGATATTCGCAAATACCCATCATACGAGTCCAAATAATGTACATAGTCTCAATGTCGATGTATTTTTCAAATGCGGATACAAACTAATGTTTTGAAGGTTCTAAGTTTCAATATTCACAGAAAGTGATGATTCAGAAACATATTAGTGAAACAGACTATTTTAATTGCATGATTTGTATCATGTTACCTGAAAAAATATCTAATGAAAATAAAATTATAATATTGAAAACTAATATTTTTTTCTGAAATCGATGGCTACTAATTTATTTTATATTATGTTTATATTACATAAACTATTATTTAACGGAACACTTTTCTAATTGTGGTATTGGAATATTATTTCACAAGATCATTGCACAACGAACACAACAAAAAAACATTCACCACTCATTCGTCAATTATCATGTTTATCACCATCTCTGATAGTATTCCTTGAACCGTTTGTAATTCGATCAAATAAAAGTATGCGATTGGTTGATATAGGTCTCTTGCAGTTTATGAAGAGAAAAAACAAGCAATTTATTTAAATAGTTGATACATCATTTGTAGCTGGGACTGGATAAATGGGGCTTATGGGATTTTTGACAAGTGTAGCTCCTGCTCAAACAGTACACTAAGGTAGCAGCATAACGATATCTGTTGCTTGTTAGAAGCATGACATGTGTTTCTTTGATGAAATAGCGAACAGTTCAGATCCTGATCAGACTGTGCGGATGCACAGGCTGATCTGGATCTACACTGGTCACCACAAAACACATAAGCCCCATTTATGCAGTCACAGCCACAGTTGACAGTGCATTTAAGAAATAAAACTGCGTTTCAATCAACCGCTGTTAATGTGGTATATTGGGCGATTTGTCTCTAGACTATCGCTTGCATTAATCCTGCCAATTTGTCAATGTTTCTAAACATGTATCGACCACATATACTTGCAATCATGCAGATTGATTGGCTGTGTGCTTAGGCGGCTCCGCCAGTCAAGCTGCTTGATTGCAAGCCCCTATATTCAAGTATAAACAATACATTCGAATATTAGAGCGATTAGCGCAGACGGTGGTGTACAACAAATGTGTTTACTCCACAATGGTGACATTCCAAAGTTTCAGAATACCATGACATTTGGCTGTGACTCGAGAAATGGGTCTCATGTGCATTACGACCAGGGTAGATCCAAATCAGTCTGTGCAACCGCATAGTCTGATCGGGATCTGCACTGTTCGTATTCCATCAATTAAACACCCGTCATGCTTCTAACAAGCAGTGCAGATCGCTATCAGTCTACAACAGTCTGATATGTGATCAGGAGCAACACTGTTGACAAATCACATAAACACCATTATTCAGTAAATTGAAATATAAATATAAATATTATATCCACATCGAACCATTGGAGGACTATCAAAATATGTCAATTACGTATATGTACGATTGTCATGTGTATTCGCGTTTAAAACTCGGATGATACAATGTGTCCTATGTGCGAAATTCATTATTGGCCTATATTTGAGCGTGTTACCTCTGTGTGAAAACTTCTTAATTACTTGGTTTTGAACTTTGAAGAAATCTGAGAGCTTAGCTATTTATGGACAGTATGCCTCATGGTTGGTTAAGAGTAATAGCTGTGATCATGTAGCACATTCAGTATAATAAAAAGTAATAAATTTATCATTAAATTGAAATTTCTCCCTGAAAGTATACTTTGAAAGATAAGTATACTTTGAAATTTTGCTGAAATAGACGTCTGGTATACACTATACGTACACTTGTAAATGGCATGACCATGACACTATGATATTGCAAAATTTGTTCTCACCACTTATTATATATTCAATATGCAATATACAAATTCCAAAAAAAAACCTGCTCGGCTTTAACGGTTTTTCTGCGCTAAATTGTTATTGAGAGAAAATTCAATAATATGACACAAACATATTATCATAAACTTACCTAGTAAAGTGTGTAGTAGAACAATTATTAGGTCGCTATCCGCGAAATTAAACAAAGAACGCTTCAAACGCACATTTGGAATGACTATACATTTTATGTAATGTCACGTTCCTCAAATAATAATAATTTAGTCAGTTTGTGTTTGTTTACATTGAATTTTTTATTTGCCCGACATCTTGCATTCCTAAACATCAATAGTGAAGTGTATCCAGATTAATATCACTGCTATGAGTTATTCATCTGTGCAATTAAGTTTCAACGCACGCCGTTGATTTTCAAATACCTTTAGTTTTAACCAGATGATAAAACAAGATTATATAATCATAATCATTGGTGGTTAACGATCGAATAAATGGTTTTATTGATGAGCAGGAGATAAATAAATACTGGTTATGACAGTCGCATATCATGAAAAGAATTGAACAGGTGTCCGGTTTTGAGAGGTTTCTCTATAAATCAGGCATTTGATAATTCTGAGCCATGGTTGTGTGCTATGCAATTATGAACAGACATTATCACCTGAGTTAAATGACAAGAAACTCAATAAATGTTTTCTTAGTGGTCGGTTTAGAGAGGTTCCACTGTATTGGTTATGACAGTCGCATATCACGAAACGGATACATATATGGAGATACAATGAAATGTGTGAGCGGTAAACGCAACAATGTCGATACATACATGTACGCTAGTAAATTAGTCTAGCATTACATGTGGCAGCTATTGACCGAGATAAACGCTTGATTTCTTAAACGGGAAGTAAATATAAAAATTAAATTAATGTCAAAATATGTCTTGTAAACCGTATAGATAATGACAATTCAAACGCCATCCAAAAAGTTTAATCTGATCAAATGTTATGCAAGTTTCCATATTTGTATATTTTATGCAAATTTATGCAAATATTTCCCAACCCTATTCTAAAAATTACAATAAAAAAATGAATCAAAATAAAATAATTTGTTTTTACATTTTGTTCCATTTATTTGATAACACATTATTAATTCCAATCAGGAAAAGTAAATTAAAGCTAATATAAATAATTTTAAAAGTAAGTGATCATTGATTACGACATAGTGGGACACGCATATTTCAGCTAATTAAAACGTTCAAAACTTTGTAAATTTGGAAGTATTTGGTAATTTTGCATGCGGTTTTCAGCCTTCATTTAATATTATCAAATTATATCATTACAAGAAATACAATAACATATGTTGTATTGATCTTTAATGTATGAGAGCACCCTGGAAACTATTATTTGTGTTTGTGACTTACCCATGCTGTTAGATCCTTAAACCCCTTTCAACCCTCAATACATGTACAATGTAACTGGAATGGACTGTGGCAGGTTATTTTAAGGACGAATTCAATTGTCACAAACATAATTTCAGACTAGGTCATTTTAGAAGGGTGTGTTTCTTCCTAACAATATGAATATTACTTGCAAAAGTGCAGATAATACGGCTAGCTACAAGCCGGCTCATCTGGATCTACGCTGTTGCAAAAACAATTAAATAGGTATATAGTTTGGAGGTATGTAGAAAGGATTACATATAGTGTTCGTTGTATGTGGAAACGTTAAGTTATTTAGAAAGTCGCGTCTCTGTAAGGTATGGTTTGTACAACTCAGTAGAAACTGTGAGTTAGTTTCTGCAAATCTACACGCACAGTTTCGAGATTCAATCAGACGCGTGTTGAAAACATGACCATTAATATAACTATTAAGAGAACTTCACTCCAGACTAAGTCTAGTGTCCAACATTTATTTGTTGAATATTTAATTTAAACTTTCAATAGAATTCCGCATTTGCTATGATTTTTTTTTCAAAGTCACTTGGCTTGTCACATATTATTTAAGTCACGCTATTACGATGTACTTCATGTATGTTAGATCGCTATGTGTAGATCTCATCTTGGCAAAACTTATTATCCCCTCGCCGATATGCAAGAGCGGATATAGAGTTAGTGTATGTACGTACGTACGTACGTACGTGCGTGCGTGCGTTACTAACACATAGCTTTGTTAATTATATTGATAATATCTGGTCACAATGTGTGTCTAGGGAAGGTGCTTTGTTTTCCATGCGTCCGACCGCCCAAGGTCAAGGTCACTGGGGATTTATGTTCACATTGTTTGTAAAACAAAACTGTTAAAACTGTTCTTCTTATTATTATCAAGGCTATCAGCGAGTGGATTAGCTAGTGATAACGATGCCCTTTTTATATATTCAATCCTATGCTCGACACAAGATAACTGATACAGTTGCTGGACAAGTGTCAGTGCAGCAAATGAGTGCCAACTTTAAATAGCTTATCTGTATTTGTGGCCATGACTGGTGCAATCGGGCTTATGAGATTTGTGACCAGTGCAGCGCCTGTAGAATGATAACGATATTTGTGTTTTTTGAACTTTGGTGAAATCGGCTATTGGAGAAATCTTGAAGGAACTGAATACTATTTTCTAATTCTTTATGGAATGGAAAGGTTGACAAGATTAAAATAAATTGTGTAAAGGCATTAAAATAACATGGATACCAAAAGTTATTAAATCCGTTAATAATGTATCCTTGGAAACCTTTGTTAATAAATAAATTGGAAAACGTGGGTGAGGACGACGCATTGCATTTAAACAGAGAAGGGTTACAATTAATCTCGACTAGATGCTGAAATGTTTGGAAAGATATTTTGTTAGCTTGGTCAACTCTACAGGGGTATGATTCCACAACTTCAGAAGAAATCTGATGGCAACCTTTATGGTTCAACAACAATATAAAAGTAAACAATCGGTAAGTTTTTAAAAAATCATGGTATGAAGGAGTTGTAATTTACATAAATGATCTACTTGATGAAAGTTGTACTTTCATGTCATATGAGAGTTTTATGGAAACTTATAATATTCAAACCTCTTTTCTACTTTGTCATGGTGTTATAAGAGCCATTACACAAGGGTGGAACAATATTATTAGGCAAACCGCAAAACTAGATGGAATAAGAAATACATTTAGTATGCTCAGAAATAATAGTCCAAAGACAAGACAAGTCTTTTATAATATATTTTTAGAAAATATTAGTGACTTTCCAACAAAGGTTTAATAAAAATGAAACTTAAAATTAGTCTCACACCTCAGCATAGAAGATTGGAAACACATCTTTTCAAAACCTTTTACCTTAACAGATGACTCCGGCCTATTAGCTTTACAGTTTCAGTTAAATCACAGAATTATATACACAACTGACACATTGCATAAGTGCAGGCTCTCTGAAACAGAATGACGAACCGTTTGAAATAACACAAACTAACCATTCGCACATTTATTTTACGATTATTCGTGCACGAAAACTTTTAGTTTAACTTTTAACTTCGAATCTACAAACTAAATACAATTTGGATTTCGAAATAAAATTAATTTCTTATTCGGAGAAGCTACATCAGCTACGACAATAAACAATGCAATACATATATGTATGCTAATTGCTAAGAAATATATAATTACGCCTGTAAGATACGAACAAAAAATTCCTTGTTATTTAAATTTTCTAATTAAATTGAGATATTATAAACAAATTGATGTATATGCTATGTACCTTTATCTCCCGGCAAAATGAACTAAAACTGCGCATGTATGTGATGTGCTGGAAACATTGTTTGACTGAAAACTATAAACACATATTTGTAAAACAATGGAGACTGTGTCGACACAGAAAGTTCTGAGCTTTCAAGTAAACAATCATGGCTTTTTCATTTATGTAACATTGAGTATGATAGAAAACTACACCTTTGATATTGCAAACTCTGTATAAATTGTTTTATCAATTTGGGTGTACATGTATTCGGAAATTATATGTGTTTTATGTCTAGTTGTATGTATATTGTGCAGTAGCGCTTTTCTACTCCTTACCTATGTGTATATACTAATATCGTATACATACATATCGTAATCGTATAGTATTGGTATATTTAATGAGCATATCGTATGATCATATAATATTGGTATGTTTGTACCGTATCATCGTATAGTACAAACGTACTATACGAATATTATACAAACATACGGTATCCGTTCGTATATACGATATATCCGTACGGATATGGTATGAATATACCATAATTTGGTATGTTTGTAAGATACAAACGTACCAGAATTATACACATGTATACAAATCGTATAAACGTACGATTTGAATGGTATATCTATACGATATTGGTTGGTATGTACGGTACAAACATACCGTACGTTTATATTATATGCATATCGTATAGAAAACATATCGTATTGGTATAGTATACGTTTAGTATTGGTATAGTACGTATAGTTGACCTGCAGAAAAGCGCTACTGTATATGCGAATGTATATGAAAAATATGTTATTGTAAAAGACCGAAAATAAAAAGTTAAAATAAAAAAAATTCTAAATAAAAGGTAAAGCGATATTTTTAAAGTTTAAGTGATTGGTGCGATATCACGATATTTACGTCAACCCGACTAAGCACATATAGTTGTTTACGTCAAACCGGTATCGGCTTGTAGAAGTGACTACGGTGTGATTGTGGTACGGAAATATACTTATTTGATGACACATGTACAAGTACACAAGTATCACTTCGTTTATAATGTTATTACAAAGACTGTAGCGCAATGAGCAAGCTGGGCTTCAGACCTTGTTTTATTTGCGTGGTATACAATATGAGGTTTATATTAATACGATTCCATTATGTGGTTAGTAATCAGATATGATGCTTACATGTAACCAGTGTAGATCCTGATCAAATATTACACTCCTGTAGCGTAAAGATCTATATTGCTTAAAAGTAAAATCACTACAATTGTTAAAATGTACTCCACTTGGGTAATATCAAGTGGGAGGGACTGTGGCCGGTTTATTTTATGAATATTGCTCGCAAACGTGCAGATGATACGGCTAGTTACGAGCCGGCTCATCTGAATCTACACTGTTTGTAAAAACTGCTAAAGAGGTATGCAGTTTTGAAAGGATTAACTATAGCTTTCGTTGTAAGTGGAAACGGCAAGTTATTTAGAAAGTCGCGTCTCTGTAAGTTATGGTTTGTACAACTAAGTAGAAACTGTCAGTTGGTTTCTGCAACTCTACATGCACAGTTTCGAGATTCAGTCAGACGCGTGTTTCAAGCATGACCATTAAGAGAACTTCACTCACAGGCTGATCTGAATATACACAGTTCGCATAATCCATCAGCCCCATTTCTCCAGTCACAGCCACATATATTTACACTCTGCTCCATTTCATAAATGTGATATGACACATCACCCTAATTGCGTATTTATATTATGCGTCAACGTTATGGAAAGCGAACAAAACGAAGACGTTCCAAATGACGCGCGACCGTGACTCAGTAAGGCATGCGATAAACAGAATTGCAAGCTCGTTTCTATTTGATATGACATTTATTAAACTCGTCAACAATTGTATGCACCTCGCCAAAGGATTGGTGTATGCATTGTGAGTGCCTAGTTTCATAAATCTAGTATCAAATACTCGTTTGAGATTCCCTATTTATTACATTTCAGCTATTATGTGCATGTATTTATCTGTTAGAGAAAACCCGTAATTGTTAACTTACAATAATACACCGTGAAGAGAAAACCCTAAATTACACGCGTGCAATATTCCACAGTCCTTATAAAATAAGCACCGCCCACAAAAATTCATACACATATGCAAACGCCCCCGAAACATCATAAAATGCCTTTTTGTTCAGCAATGTAATATTATGTTCCATCGAATCGTTCGTTTCGCTTACTACGTACACTCGCGTATTATTTCACGCTATTCATACATGTACGATGAAATATCCTCAATACAATTTTGGAAATAAATCGTGTTCATGGCGTGGGTGAGTACACCATATTGCCGCGTTTGTGGGAGACATTCCATGATGGCAACCCGTGATGGCAACCCAGGCAATGCAAATATCCATCTCTACACTGGGCACGCACACTTCATTACACACAGTCATTAGTGGAACAATACGGCCAACAATGGTGTTTACAATTATTGTCGTCTGACAGGTACATGAAACATAAGCCCCTCCTCCACCCGTTAGTCACACCCTCGTTGGAAATGTGACACCACAAACACGGTAATCATTGTTCAGTATGTATATACATGAACGGTAAACACCATATTATGAGAACGAAGAGTACTTACACATAAATGCAAAATATGTATGGAATTATGATTATGTAAATGGTTACAGACAGAAATTAATTTCTGCTGATATATCAGATAAATTACATGATATCAATATTCGTTTACAACATTGCCATAATTCAGTAGACATTGACATATGTTTAGACAATATTGGTGAAATTTTTGAGAATGCATGTTCCGATTTTAAACGAACATTACACAAAACATCAAAGGATGCGAGTAAATGTGATAGAGGAAATAATAATAATACATGGTTTGATAACGAGTGTGATAATAAAAGAATAATGTTTTATCAAAAATTAAAAACATATCGTGCTAGTCAATCTGATGCAGATAGAATTGAAATGATAAAAGCACGATCAGAATATAAATATTCTATTAGGACATGTAAGTATCGCCAATATAAACATAATACTATGAAATTAGAAAGCGCGCGTTTAAAGAGTGCAAAATTATATTGGACAATGTTAAAAGAATCGACAGGGATAAATTCACCAACGATTCCTTTAAGTGCCTTCGCTACATATTTTAAAGCAGTAAATAATCCAGAGGATCCGTTTTTTCAACCGGATGAAGATGTTTTATATTTTAATGAAAGGTTTCAAAATAATGAATTACATATAATGTTTGCCGAGCTTGATACCGACATAACAAGTTCTGAGATAATATTAGCTGTCAAACAACTAAAGACGGGTCGCAGTGGAGGTCCAGATTTACTATTGAACGAATTTTTTGTATATGGTGGGCAGGCATTGCTCCCGGTCTTGACCACATTATTTAATACAATTTTTAATAACGGATATTTTCCAACTTCCTGGTCTGAAGGACATATTATTCCGTTGCATAAAAAGGGTAATATAAATGAAGTTGACAATTATCGAGGAATCACACTGTTGAGTACATTGGGCAAATTGTTTACCAGAATTTTGAATAATAGACTATCATCATGGGCTGAGAATTATAATATTTACATAGAAGCACAAGTGGGGTTTCGTAAAGAAATGGGAACACGTGATAATATATTTGTACTTCATGGTTTAATAACCCACATGCTAAAATACGGGGGAAGAAGCTATATTGCGCTTTTGTAGATTTCTCTAAAGCTTTTGATTACGTAGTTCGGGACAACTTATGGCTGAAACTTATAAAGATAGGTGTTAGAGGTAAAATGTTACACATTATTAAATCAATGTACTGCAATGTGAAATCACGGGTTAAGGGCAAAAATATGCTAAGTGATGAATTTTCTTGTTTACTGGGCGTGCGTCAGGGTGATTGTTTATCGCCATTTTTGTTTAGTATGTACATTAATGATATGGAAATAGAATTTGAAACAAACGGTATAGCTGGAATAGACATAGGTAGTTAGTTATTATTTTATTATACGCAGATGATATAGTAATTTGTGCAGACTCCGAGAATGAAATGCAACATGCTCTCAATTTTCTTTCAGAGTACAGCCACAAATGGAAGTTGAAAGTTAATACAACAAAAACCAAGATAGTAATTTTTCGTAAAGGTGGCATGCTTCCTAGAAATTTACATTTTTACTTCAATGGAAGTGAAATAGAAATTGTTACAAAATGTACGTATTTATGTATTGTTTTTACACCCGGTGGTTCCTTTAAGGAAACACAGTCTCTTCTTGCTGGACAGGCACAAAAGGCTATTTTTAAACTAAATTCATACCTATATAAATTCACAGACATTACACCTTTGCATAGATTACAACTGTTCGATAAACTTATAAGTCCGATATTGAGTTATGGATCAGAAATATGGGGCTTTGTTGCAGGACAGCAAATTGAAAAAGTACACTTACAATTTTGCAAATCCTTATTAGGCGTAAAGAAAAGTACACAAAATGATTTTATATATGGGGAACTTGGCCGTACACCACTTATTATAGCAAGACATATACATATAATTAAATACTGGTTTAAAATCATTGAAACGCCGATAAATAAGTATAGAAAACAAATTTATAATATGATGTTAACCGATATTATTGACTTGCCTACCAAAAGTAACTGGGCTTCTTTAGTAAGAGCTTTATTATCAAACTATCGGTTTTTATCATGTCTGGTTAAACCAAGGAGTCGGCAATGTACATGCATTTCTTTCTACCTTTAAGCAACGTGTATCCGATATTTTTGTTCAGCAATGGCAATCCAGAATAAACGACTCAAGTAGAGCATTATTTTACAAAAACGTTTGTGAGTTTAAACTGCAGTACTATTTAAAAGATAACAGTTGTGAAGTTCAGGACTGCTTTTGCTCGACTTAAGGTATCATCGCATCGATTGGCGATTGAATCCGGTAGATGGAATGGAATCCAAGTTGAAAATAGAAAATGCGAAGTATGTGCCAGATTAGAAGATGAATACCACTTTATATTAGAATGTGTTATGTATGCAGAAATCAGGAAAAAATATATACGTATGTACTACAGACACAGACCTAATATGGTAAAATTTTTAGAATTGATAAAGTCCGAAAATTCTGAAATAGTACGAAATTTAGGAATGTATATTTATAAAGCTTTTGAAATAAGGAACGCTAATCTGTATAACCATTAGTATGTTACCTTCTCCAATATCTTCAGCAATACAGAACCGATACAGTAAGTGGTCTTCATGTATTCAAAATGGCACATATATGTACATATATGTACCTAAGTTTAAAGTAGAAATATTACTATGTTCATACCTATTAAACAGGACAGTAACATAATTCTCACACAGCTAGTACATATTCGTATACGCTCATGTTGTAGTATGTCTGTCTTTTGAATATTCCATTCGAAAGCCCGAACTAGTACATCATAGCAGCATAATACGAAATACAACCGAACTAGTAAGTGAAACAACATACTATTTATTTTGCAGTAAATGAGAATCAAACATGTAACTATAAAGCTGAGTGAGATAGTTCCTATCCTGTCTGCTGTCTTGTTAAACACACTTGTATACTGTATTTTGTCTTGCTTCATGGGCCATATGGCTTAAAGCTATTGTTAATAAACACACACTTATTATATACATGAACGGTAAACACCATATACAGTGGGGCAGTACATGTACTAGCGGTATACGCGCTAGTTGTGAGCGCTATTTGTTATGCATTTCTACAATACATAGTTCCTAATATATTGATATTAATTCAGCTAGTGTCTATTTCTATACATACATTTTATATGGTATGTATCATTTCCAAAATAAAACTACAATACTTCACACATGTTGCTTCCTGTAACAGAGGAGATGCGTTAATGAAAAACTCCTGTGTCGATCAACTTAATCGACGGTATATATCAAAATAAACACACACACTATTAGGAGTTTCATCAAAATAAAATATATGTTTGGTTGACATCTATTAGGCCATTGGCAGTCTATATAGTGAAACTAAAACACATATTGAATATCTGAAACATCATCTGACACACCGTGCCTTTGTAAAATGGTAATGCCGTATGGGGCGCCGTTTTGGACTTTAACAGCATTTTGTGATATCACCCATACGAATAGGTGATGTCACACATTCAATATGTGATATAATCTATTCGAATGGGTAATATCACCTATTCTGATCCGTATGCATGATATCACCAATTCAAATGGGTGATATCACCAATTCAAATGGGTGGTATCACAAATACAAATGAGTGATTGCACCAATTCAAATCTTTGATATCACCAATTCAAAATGAATTGATGATATCACCCATTGGAATATAAATGAGTGATAACAACTATTCGAATATCACACTTTCGTGTTGAATCAATTATATCAGACATTTCAAATGGGTGATATCACTGATTCAAAACGAAAGGGTGACATCACCCATTCGAATGAGGGGTGATATCAAACATGTGTTTTTAATGGACTTTTATGTTGAATTGGTGATATCACTGATTTGACATGAACAGGTGATATCACCCATTCGAATAGGTAATATCACTCATTGGAATGGGTGATATCACCCTTTCGAATATGTGATGTCATAGATTCGACACGAAATGGTGATATCACACATTCGAATGCGTGATATCATCCTTTGGAATATGTGATATCACATATTTGAATGGGTGATATCACCTTTTCGGGTTGAATCAGTGTTATCACCTATTTAAAAGGATGATATCACCCATTCAAATAGGTGATATCACAAAGTGTTATTAAAGTCCAAAACAGCTCTCCATAATGCCGCCATTACAGCGAGTTTTAGTCTGCAAATTCAGATGCGGTGAGGCAAACCTCATTTCTTAAATCAAAATCATGCATATCTTTCCAAAACGTTGAAATCACCGCCATTAATGGTCACGTATGTCACGTGCTTCCCTACTTTGTTCTGTGGTCAGCTTTCATCATACATATACTCTAGAGCTACAACGTGAAATTAAGGAATAAAACCATGGGCTGATGCGTTTACTGTAGTATGACCAACATTTGGTATGTTTAAAGTGGGACGCCTCGCAAATGTTAAGCATAACAAATGGGTTTCATACCACATTAAGCGCAACTGGCCATGTTTTATTGCTTATATTTACATTGCATTTTTTTGATATTTTCACAAATGTAAGCCGTTATTGACAGCGTCGTGTATATTAATGACGTCACACAAACGTTAGCAACCCAACCACGTCGTCACGACGTCTGATGTGTTTACTATAGGAATGAATGGCCTTTTGTGGAATTTATCGGGGTATAAACTTGGAAAAGTCTCGTGCAGGCCTCGTCCAGTATTCCCGAGACTTTTCCAAATTTATATCACCGATAAATTCCACAAAAAGGCCATTCATTCCTTATAATTCCAGCATTTGAAATAAATTCATCAATAAAATGTGTTTATTTTGGCAGACGGTAGCCATTTGTTTACATTGACAGCACTGACAGCGCACCTGTAGAAAGTAGTTCGGCGTGGGAGTTTACTGGGATATAAATTTTGGACACAGACTTGCTACGGGCCAATCAAATGTTAGGGAATTGTGTAAATATTTTTGTGCTGGAATTATTGTAGCATGAACAACATATGGTACGTTTAAAGTGGGACGCCTCGCAAATTTTAAACATAACAAATGGGTTTCATACCACAGTAAACACAACTGCCCATATTTTATAGCTTATATTTACATTGCATTTTCGGGTAGTTTCACAAATGTAAGTAACCTAATACGGCGTTAAAATTAGGAATCAAATTGTTTTAAGTCATTTTGTCGCAATTCATAGAACAGCGACGTTGTCGGTCAATAACGTGTATATCAATGACGCCAGACAAACGTTAACAACTCAAACACGTCGCGCGACGTCACATGGGGCTAATGTAATTTACTGGGATGAGACTCAATGCGTCGAATGGTTGTTTCCATTACGAGTGACATAACATCATACATAAACTCCCACTGTGTGTATCGTCAATATAGAGAATATTAGTATAGTGTCATGAACGTGAATAAATATCTGTCGAGTGATTTCGAGCCGAGTCAGATATTTATTCACGTTCATGACACTATAATAATATTCTATTTATCCCGTTAACCACATCAAAGTTGTTCAAATGTCTCTAAAAATGCATTTGTGGCCTCATAAGTTTGTCTTCTGAAGCGACAAGATTATCGTGTTACGTCATTCACATAATGACGTAACGTCATACATAATATCTACTAGACGTGAACGAGAAAAAATACACGTACCTGCTTTTCACGTCTAGTAGCGACATAGTTGACGGGATAAATGATACTCCCATGTGTGTTGACATAATGAACGTTTTTAGTAACGTTAGGCCGTTTTTTAATAACTTGGTTTACCGATTTAAAAAAAAAGAAAATAAGAATAACAAATTGAGGAAAAAGTGTAGGAGATTAGAAAATAAATCACTTTCTGCATAACATAGGAAATTCAGGACATACAGTATAACACAATGTACTTAAAATGTAGGAATGCATGCTAACATTGTGACATTACCAAGTCATAAATATCAATTAAACACTGTGATATTTGCCTTTAAAAAGTCAATTAACAGTACATGTACATGTATATACAATGTGTGTTTAGTGGTGTTTAACAGCCTGTGAACAGATGAGGTAATTTTAGGCCGGATCAATGGGATCGAATACTGTATTTCACCTGTATCCATAATGGGGGGAAATCCCAAAACCAGAACTGAATATTTCCATCGAGATAACTATATTCAGCCCAGAAATTAAAATATTCTGACCTTCTGCCAGCATTCTCGCCGCTACCACCCCGGGGATTTGTTTAATTCTGAGCATAAAACAATCGGCAACATGACAGACGAGACGACCGCATCGTCTGCCTCATCCTGGTTACGGTACTAAACATTGTGAGATTACAGAGAAAAAGCGGATGACAGTGATTTCTATTCAGTACTGCAAGAGTAGTACCTGTATTTTACATGCATACTTGTGTACAGTTTGTTGAGGATGGCACAGACCAACCACAAACTTATTGCCGGGACAATAAATATTTAAGTAATTCAAAAAGGCCTTATTATGCCATTAGATATGTATGCGACTAGCACTCTTTTTATTTTATGTATGTATCTCATATTTAAGGGTGGGAATTGACTAAAGGAATCTTCCATACCCGGGCATATGAGGCCAGAAAATCATCACGCCAATGACCGTCGGTCCGTATTCCTTTCTAAATTTACTTATAGTTGCAATGCAGTCGAAATGTGTGCGTTAAAATAAGGAGGATATGAGGCGGTTAATTTAACCTAGCTAGTTCATTCTCATGTCACACCTAAACATAAAGTTCATTCACATATCACACCTACACGGAGTAATGTTAGGCCGGATTTGGCCGCCCGCATTACTCTGATTAAACATTATTGACTGTAATCTGCATCGTATGAAATCAAATTTTACCATTTCGTACCATGGGGGTTGGTCATCTAAGATATGATAGTATGGGGCCCAGCTACGGTTGCCAGTGTTTGATGACTTGCCTATATATACGAACTGCTAGTATTCGAATGCAATTACAACAACATAATATTTATATTTATCAGGTAACGAGCTTCGCATTGGCCGAATACGTACTGACTGATAACATAATGTCGTACCAGGCATTGACCGGATACGAATATCTTGGTTACAACTACAGTAATTTAAAACTGGCGTTTCATTGGTCGAACGACGTCACATGACATTACCGAATGACGTCAGTCCGCGTTATTTTGAATGAAATGCACGTTATATTTCCTCATTCTGTAGCATACAACGCTACCTGATCTTTCAAATACAACCTTAGTGTATTTTGATATCAAGTTTATCAGACTCGTCTCGGGGACGATAGGAATTTTTCCGCGAGCCTCTGAATTCCACCGCCTTCCATAACCTTGCCTGATACATTTGATAGCAAAAGACACTAAGTTAATCCAGGTATTTTCTATCTGTTATTTGATTAGAAGAAAACTCAATACACTCAGTGTGAAGAATAGAAAACCTAGAAGAGAATACACGACGGTATGGAATTTCATGGTGCATGATCACGTGGTTATAACAACAACAACAGTGGCTGAAAGTGTTGAAATCTTGAAAGTATTATATGATATTTTCTATAATATGAAACGGATTTTGATGAAATATGGCACAGCAAACGTGTCGTCATGAGCTGCATTTGGTGGTTCAGGGAGTTTGGCACAGACACGGAAATCAATTCTTCTCAAAAAAATGACAGAAGTTTGGGCGAAAATATAGAGACGCGTTTGATGCGCCATATTTCATCAAAATCCGTTACGTAATAAGTACACTATAAAATAATACGTACTTTCAATCAGATGGATTCTGGAAATTTCAGTACTTGTTGTTGTTGTTAGTACCACGTGATCATACACCTTGTAATATGCCCATATATTAATATTTACTCTGGCCATACATTCATAATTGAGACGCCCATTCTAATGCACCGAGAATATAAAGCAGGCATCTGATTGGTCAAATGTAATTACAGCCTATAAAATATGAAACATCACATCATAGAAAATCTCCGTTTTACCAGTCTGTGATCTACAACGTGACATATTTTATATAATCCTACGCGTTTGTCTAAACAATGGCCAACGTCAAAATATGGTTTGTAAACTGGTAGATAATGGCAATTCAAACCACATGCAGAAAACCCCATCCAAACATGTTAAGCTGATCAAAGGTTATGCAAGTTTCCATATTTGTATATTTTATGCAAAGTTATGCAAATATTTCCCAACCCTATTTTAAACATTACTATAAAAAATAATTACTGAAAATAAAATAGTTTGTTTACACTTTTTCCTTTTATTTGATAATACATTAATAATTTCATGTAATACAATAATCAGAAAAATAATTTAGAGTTAAAAATAATATATTAATATTTTTAAAAATAATTGATCATTGATGACAGTGGAACGCGCATGTTTCAGCTAATTAAAACTTTCAAAACTTTTTAACTTTTGAAGCATTTGGTATTTTTGCATGCGGTTTTCAGCATTCATTTCGCATTATCAAATTATATTAATTAAATAAATAAAAATGTTGTTGCAAACAGTGTAGATCCAGATGAGCCGACTCGTAACTAGACTTTTGCAAGTAATATATTTTAGCAAAAAAAACACACCTTTCTAAAATGTACGAGAAGACCCTGGAAACTATTATTATACCCCCCGCAACGAGTGCGTGCGTCCTTCCGTCAATAAGCTTAACATCAGATAAATATTGTTACAACTTCTATTTCCTTCATCTAAAATGCTTCATATTTCACACATGCATTCCTGTAAGGCTCTACTACCATACTGTGCCAAAGCCACGACCGTCCAACCCCCGCTGATCCCAAGGTCAAGGTAAAATTCTTAGTCTATTTACAAAACTTAACATCAGAGAAATATCGTTATAACTTCTATTTCCTTCATCTAAAATGCTTAATATTTCACACATGCATTCCTATAAGGCTCTACTATCATGCTGTGCCAAATCGATGACCGTCCAACCCCCGCTGATCCCAAGGTCAAGGTCAAATACTTGGTATCTTTACAAAACTGAACATCAGAGAAATAAGTTATAACGTCATTGAAAATTCTTAATATTTCACTCGTGCATTCCTCTAAGGTTGTACTATCATGCTGTGACAAATCTACGACCGTCCAACCCCCACTGATCCCAAGGTCAAGTTGACATACTTAGTATCTTTACAAAACTTAACATCAGATAAATATGTTATAACTTCTATTTCTTTCATCGAAAATTCTTAATGTTTCATGCATTCCTCTAAGGCTCTACTATCATGCTCTGACAAATCCCCGCTAATCTCGAGGTAAAGGTCACAAACTTAGTCTCTTTACAAAGCTTAACATCAGAGAAATCGGTTATAACTTATATTTCCTTGCTCAGTTGGTGGTGGTCGGGCGAACGTGACGGCGTAAATTAACGTTAGGGGTTCCTCCTTATAGGAATCACGATTTGCCTGGTTTGGCCCTCATGTACTTTTTTATCTTTGGCTCTTTTGTTACCTGAGAGTTGAATTGGGTTATTGCCCATCATAAAAGTAGTAAGATTATTACTGATCCTACTGCTTTTGGAGGGGCCAAGTTATTCTGGTGTGGCGAGGACCTGGCATCAGATCAGGATTATTCTGATTTCAGGGCTGAATATATAGTTGTTTTATTGTAAATATTCAGTTCTGATTTCGGGACCCCCCCCATTTGTACATGTACTTGAACATGTACATGCACTTGTACAGGTAATATATGGGATTTAGTACTAAACCCATTGACCCGGCCTTAAGTTACCTTAGCTGTTGATAGGCATTTAAACCCTAACAAACAAACAAACTATTTCCTTGCTCGGATCTGCTTCCCATTTCACACACGCATATTGCTGAAATGGACCTCTACCACGCTGTGACAATTCACGTTCGTGCCGCCCCCGTTAAGCCCAGAGTCAAGGTCACAAGCCCACACACTTGGAAAATCTTTACATATTTAGGGATACTTGGGTCCACGCGGGGGGGGGGGGGGGGTGGGGTTAGGGTATTCCGTAAGGCTCGCTTACTGACCAATCTAGTTAGTTGTTGTGTCTTGCCCAGTTTGTTAGATCATTTACCCTTTCAAATTCTAACTAACTGGAATGAACGGTGGCCGGTTATTTGAAGCACCAATTAAATTGTCACAAAAGGAATTTCAGACTAGTTCATTTTAGAAGGGTGTGTTCTTTTCCTATAAATATGAAAATTAGTTGCAAAAGTGCAGATGATACGGCTAGTTACGAGCCGGCTCATCTGGATCTACACTGTTTGCAAACAATGTTCGTTGTAAGTGGAAACGGCAAGTTATTTAGAAAGTCGCGTCTCTGTAACTTATGGTTTGTACAACTAAGTAGAAACTGTGAGTTGGTTTCTGCAACTCTACATGCGCAGTTTCGAGATTCAATCAAACCCGTGTTGAACACGTGACCATTAAGATAACTTCACTGCAGCCGACGTCTTATGTCCAACATTTATCTTCGATTTGTTGAACATTTAATTGAAACATTCAATATAATATATGTAATAGAATTCCGCATTTGCTATGAATTATTTGTTCAAAGTCAATTGGCTTGTGTCATATTATTTAAGTCACGCTTAAACGATGAAGATTAATTCATGTATGTTCGATCGCTCTGTGTAGATGCCATCTTGACAACACATATTATCCCCTCGCCGATAGGCAAGTTAGATGGGATATAGTGTTAGTCCATGTACGTATGTACGTATGTGCGTCCGTTAGTAACATTTCATTTTTCAATATTTTGTGTTTTCTAGAAGCATTACGGGCGTTTTATTGATGGTATGGCGAACAGTGCATATCCTGATAAGACTGTGCGGATACACAGGCTGATATGGATATACATGTACACTGGTCGCAACACACATAAGCCGCATTTCTCCAGTCACAGCCACATTTTAGACTTGACAATCTCATCATATTGCAAATATAAGCATTTTAATTGCATACTTTCCAACCGGTAGTTGACACAAATATAACGGTGAATTAACACACTCCATTCTCGAATTTTCAATATATCGAAAAATGACGTCGATAACGTGAGAATGATGTGTTTTCTTCGGCCAAACAAATCAATTTCTCGGACACTTTCTCTGACTCACGGGACAGTCGCATACATTTGTAATCTTCAATTGCTTCATAACTGATCACATGTGAAATGCAAAAAATATTGAACCAGGTGAGCTGATTACCGTGAACCAAGCCCTCGTGATTTGGTCCTACCTCAATTTCTGTTCGCTACCCACTCGTTTGTTTAACGGAAGGACACAATCTCACTCGCGTATTATTTCGCGATAATCATCTCACTTCCTTGAATTAACAGTTTATCCACCACAACTACCTAAAACAATACTGGCCAAAGATAATATAAATCACAGCTTTGAATGATGACAATTGGATTTACACTACAGCTAATTAATTACTTTATACTTACAATGTTGGCTGTGATAATGTAATAAATTCAGTGTAATAATTCTGCATATTTCAGTCATCAAATATATGCAGTGGTTACTTCTATATCACACAATGCATTTCGGGAAAAATAAATGATTACTCCCTCAAAGTATGTTTACTGTCTGTTCCACGTTTTTCTGCCGACGAACTTTTGGCTATTAAACATATTAAATCTAAAAAATATTTTAAAGTAAGTACTTTTTCATCAATAACAAAAAAAAAAAAATTATTTGATGACATTCCGTTAAATATTGAATTTATTGCGAACAAACGATTTTCCTATGGGAATTTAACATGGGAGGAAAATAGGAGGGAGCGCGGGGGGAGGAGTCAAAAAACGAAACAATTTGGAAATTGACTCCGAAACCTGGCTAGATAGCTTGAAAATGATGTAACTAAGAAAACAAAAGCTAGATTTAAAAAATCGGTCCACAAATACAAAAATATTAAACAAAAATATATTTTTAGCCCCCATGTTAAATTCCCATAGGAAAATAGTTTGTTCGCAATAAATTCAATATTTGACGGAATTTCGTCAAATAAATTGTTTGAGGAAGGTGACTTTTTTGTTATTGATGAAAAAGTACTTATATTTAAATATTTTTCATATTTAATGTGTTTAATGGTAAAAAGTTCGTCGGCAGCAAAACGTGGAACAGACAGTAGTATCATGCAGGCAGTGCGTGACAGGGTAGTAGTTAACTATGCTTACATGTAGCTAAATCAGTATGCTTAGCAAGTTTTGTGAAATCGACTACCGGAGAAATTTTGAAGGAACTAAGTAATATTTTTCTAATTCTTTATGGAATGGATAGGCTGATAAGAATAAAATAAATTTTGTAAAGGCATTAAAAATGACATGGATACAACAAGTTATGAAATCCGTTAATACTGTATCCTTGGAAACATTTTTTAATACATCAATTAGAGAACCTGGGTGGGGACGAATAATTGCATTTAAACAGAGAAGGGTTACAATTAATCTCGACTAGGTTCGGAAATATTTGGAAAGATATTTTGTTAGCTTGGTCAACTCTACAGGGGTTTGATTCCACAACCCCAGAAGAAATATGATGGCAAACTTCATGGTTCGTAATCAATCGTTACGTTTTTTCAAAAATCACGGTGTGAAGGAGGTGTATTTTTTATAAATGATCTGCTTGACGGAAATGGCTCATATGAGGGTATTGTAGAACATTATAATATCCAAACCACTTTTCTTATTATTCATCGTGTTATAAGAGCCATTCCACAAGAGTGGACAAATATTATTAGGCAAACCGCAAAACTGGATGGAATACTAAATAAATATATTATGCTCCAAAGACAACACAAGTCTTTTATAATATATTTGTAGAAAATAGTACGGAATTTCCAACAAAGGTTCAAGAAAAATAGAACTGAAAATTAGATTCAAACCTCAGCATAGAAGATTGGAAACAAATGTTTTCAAAACCTTTTACCTTAACATATGACTCTAGCATATTCGCTGTTCATTATAGGTTAAATCATAGAAGTACATGTATATACACAAATGACAAAGTGAATAAGTGCAGGCTCTCTGAAACAGAATTATGCACAACATTTACAATCGCACATTTATTTTACGATTGACCGTACACAAAAACTTTTATTTTAACTTAAACTTCGAATCTACAAACTAAATGCAATTTGGATTTCGAAATAAATATAATTATTTTCTTAAATGCTGCATCAGTTACGCCAACAGACAATGAAAATAAATGTATGTATGCTAATTGTTAAGAAATATAATTACGCCTGTAAGATATAAACAACTTTTCCGTTTTATATAAATTGTCTAATAAAATTGAGATATTATAAACAAATGGATTTATATACTATGTACGTTTATCCCCCGGCAAAACGAACACAAACTCAGCATATATGGGATGGCATTGAACAGTATTTAACTGAAAACTATCAACACATATTTATAAAACAATAGAGACTGTGTGGACACAGAAATGTCTGAGCTTTCATGAAAAAAAATGCTTTTTCATTTATGTAACTTTTGATATTGAAAAATCTGTTTAAATTGTTTTCTCAATATGGATGTACATGTATACGGTAATTATGTGCTTGATTTCTAGTTGTATGTATATGAGAACGTATATGAAACGTATATGCAAATGTATGTTATTGTAAAAGACCGGAAGTAAAATGTTAAAATGAAGAAAGAAAGTTTCTAATCAAAAGGTAAAGCGATATGTTTAATGTTTTAAGTGATTGGTGCGATATCACGAAATTTACGTCAACCCGACTAAACACATATAGTTGTTTACTTCAAACCTGTATCTATTAGTAGAAGTGACCACGGGTGTATTGTGGTACGGAAATATATTTATTTGATGAACCGTGTACAAGTACAATATGATCACTTCGTTTATAATGTTACTACAAAGACTGCAGCGCAATGAGCAAGCCGGGCTTCATACCTTGTTATTGCCAAATGTAAATCAATTGGTGGTATACCATACGATTCCATTATGTGGTTAGTAATCAGATATGATGCTTACATGTAACCAGTGTAGATCCTGATAAAATATTACACTCCTGTAGCGTAAAGATCTATATTGCTTGTTAGAAGCATGACGTATGTTTAATAGATGAAATGGCGAACAGTGGAGATCCTGGTCAGACTGTGTGGATGCACAGGCTGATCTGGATCTACACAGTTCGCAAAACCAATAAGCCCCATGTCTCCAGTCACAGCCACATATATTGAAATTCCGTATATAATTATGCAGTTTACCGCATTAAAAGCTTGTTATGACGTGCTGTAACCCATGTCATAAATGTGGCATGACACATCACCCTAATTACATATTCGTAGTATGCGTAAACCTTGTAGAAAACGAACAAAACGAAGACGTTCAAAATGACATCCCTAATGGCGCTACAAAGCAACGATGTTTTGACGTGGACGTCATCTTATTTTCAACGTCAGTAGAAGCGTCCGTGACTGATTAAAATCTCTACAATTGTTAAAATGTGCTTCACTTAGGTAATATGAAGTGGGATGGACTGTGACTGGTTTATTTTAAGCATCAATTCAATTGTCACAAAAAGAGTTTCAGACTACTGTCTGTTCCACGTTTTGCTGCCAACGAACTTTTGGCTATTAAACACATTAAATCTAACAAATATTTAAAAGTATGTACTTTTTCATCAATAAAAAAAAGGTCACCCTCCCAATAATTGTTTGTTTGATGAAATTCCATCCAATATTGATTTTATTGCGAAAAACGATTTTCTTATGGGAATTTAACATGGGGAGTCAATTTTCCTTCAGGATCAAAAAACAATAAAATTTTCGAAATTGACTCCGAAACCTGGCGAGATAGCTTGAAAATGATGTAACTAAGAAAACAGAAGTTAGATTTTGAAAAGCGGTCCACAAATAAATTATTTTTAAAAAAAAATCTGTTTTTAGTCCCCATGTTAAATTCCCATAGGAAAATCGTTTTTTCGCAATAAAATCAATATTTGATGTAATTTCATGAAACATTTTTTTTTGGGGAGGGTGAATTTTTTGTTAAAAAAGTACTTTCAGTACTTTTAAATATTTTTTTAGATTTAATGTGTTCAATAGCCAAAAGTTCGTCGGCAGAAAAACGTGGAACAGACAATAGTTCATTTTAGAAGGGTGTGTTTTTTTCCTAAACATATGAAAATTGCTTGCAAAAGTGCAGATGATACGGCTAGTTACGAACCGGCTGATCTGGATCTACACTGTTTGCACAAACTGCTAAAGAGGCATGCAGTTTTGAAAGGATTAACTATAGCTTTCGTTGTAAGTGGAAACGGCAAGTTATTTAGAAAGTCGCGTCTGTGTAAGTTATGGTTGGAACAACTCAGTAGAAACTGTGAGTTGCTTTCTGCAACTCTACATACACACTGCAGTTTCGACATTCAATCAGACGTATGTTGAAAACATAACCAAGAGAACTTCACTCCAGCCTACGTCTAGTGTCCAACATTTATCTTCGATTTGTTGAACATTTAATATAAACATTCAATAGAATAGAATTTCGCATTTGCTATGAACCTTTTTTAGAAAGTCACTTGGCTTTTCTCATATTGTTTAAGTCATACTTAAACGATGTAATTCATGTAACTATGTTCTTTAGCTATGTGTAGATCCCATCTTGAAAAACTTATTATCATCTCGCCGATAGGCAAGTTAGAAGGGATATAGTGTTAGCGCATGCACGTATGTACGTACGTGCGTGCGTTAGTAACGCTTTTCGTTTTTCAATATTTTGATAATATAGGATGGTGCTTTGTTTTGCATAAGTCCGACCGCCCAAGGTCAAGGTCACTGGGGATTTATGTTCACATTGTAAATTAAAACTGTTAAACATGATTTCATTATTATTATTATTATCAAGGCTACCATCGAGGGGATTAGGTTATTGATAACGATGCCCTTTTTATAATTATATACTACACTCGGCACAGGATAGCTGATATAGTTGCTGGACAAGTGTCAGTGCAGCAAATGAGTGCCAACTTTAAGTGGCTTATTATTATTTGTGACCGTGACTAGAGCAATGGGGCTTATGGGATTTGTAAACAGTGCAGTTGCTGATCAAATCGCACACTCATGTAGCCCGATAGCGATCTATAGTACTTGTTAGAAGCATCATGGACGTTTCATTGACGGAATGGCGAACAGTGCAAATACTGATTAGACTGTGCGGATGCACAGGCTGATATTTATCTACACTGATTGCAAAGCCCATAAGCGGACACATTCGGACACTTTCTCAGACTCACCGGACTCCACCAGAAGTTATTTCGCACAAGTCTTCGCTATATATTACAGTTGTAATCTTGATTCGCTTCATAAATGCTGACATGTGAAATGCAAGAAACTATTTATTTAACCAGCTGAGCGGATTATCGTGAAACAAGCACTCGTGATTTGGTCCTACTTCAATTTCTGTTCACTATTCTCACTCGCTTATTTCACGGAATGACTCGATCGCACTCGTATATTATTTCACGATAATCATCTCACTCGGTTGAATAAACAGATTATCCACCACACTGATGAACTCCACAGCAACAACTACCCAAAAATACTGGCCACAAATAAAGTAAATATCTGCTTTGAATGGAGACATTTTGATTTACAAAGTAGGTATTTAATTATTGTTATACTTTCAATTTCGGCACCAGAGAGAGTGACTACATATTATATTTAGGATTATAAAAAATAAAGCGTAACGCTATTGTCATTTACGTGACTATTTCCAACCATATGCCGTCCATTTTTGACATGTTTTGTATTTCCTTTAACACGTTTCTAAAAGAAAGGTAACACCTTATGTTTAATGTTTAGGTGATTGATGCGATATAGCAAGATGTACGCCAATCGGAGTAAAATCATAGTTGTTTACGTTAAACCTGGATGTTAGTAAAAGGGATCGCATGCATTATTGTGATATGGCAATATATTTATTTGATCATACATGTACAAGTACAAATTGATCACTTCGTTTATAATGTTACTACAAAAAATGCAGCGCAATGAGCAAGCCGGGCTTCAGACCATGTTTTTGCGAAATGTAGATCAATTAGTGGTGTGAGGTTTATATTAATACGATTCCAATGTCTGGGTAATACTCAGATATGGTGCCTAGATATTGACATCTGCTCTTTTTCGTGTATGGTTGCAGTACAACTTTTGAAATAATTTGTTTTCTTGGCGTAGTTGAATGCCGCTCTTTTGGGAGAAATACCATGTTGATTCAGTATAATTTCTGACAATATATACTGAGCAAAACTAGAAACGTCCCTCCATGTTTAAGGAAAGATTCATCAAAAACCAAAAGGGTTACTTTTAAAAATCAAAATGGAAAAACAAGTTCATTCATTTCTGTATCAAAGCCAATAAATTGCATTTGGATATCTTGTTAAATATTCGAGAGATAACCGGCCAAGGGCGGTAAGGGTCAAAATCAAAAATCACAAAAACTCAGAAATGTGTTACTTAATGTTTAGAGATGGAATTTCAATAAGTAATGTGGCAAATTTAGTAAATCTCGTTAATACCGAGTGTGGCCACCATTTGCATGAATGCATGCAATGATCCTACGCCGCATCGACGTGACGTAACGCAATACCAGTGCGTTGTGCAAATTCCTCCATTCCCGTTGTAACGCCCGTGTAAGATTGCGAACATTGTCAATCTGATGGTTAGCTCGTGCCTTGCGGCCCAGCTCATCCCATATGTGCTCAATGGGATTGAGATCCGGGGAGACCGCGGGCCATGGCATGACGTCGACGTTGTTTTGCTGTAAGTATTGAGTGGTGACCCTGACTACGTGAGGGCGGGCATTGTCGTGCATCACTGTCACACCAGGACCATGCTGACGGATAAATGGTAAGGCATGTGCATTTAGCACATCTGCAACATAACGTTGTGCATTGATGTTGCCCTGTACAACAACCAAATCTGTCTTCCGGTTTCCCATGATCCCACCCCAGACCATAACGCTCCCTCCCCCAAACCTGTTCTTCTCAACAATGCAACAATCGGTGAATCTTTCATTTTTAAGCCTGTATACCCGTAATCTTCCGTCAGCATGACTAACTGTGAACCGAGATTCATCGGTGAACAAAACTCGGTTCCAGTCAGCCCTTCTCCAGTTCAGATGACGTCGCGCCCATAACAGTCTGGCAGCACGGTGACGTTGGGTCATTATATGACCAGTGTACGGGCGGCGTGCCCGGATTTTGGTTGGGCGTTACGACGTAACCGGTTGCGAATGGTCTGCCCTGAGACACCGTATCGCCTAGCAGTGACTGTGGCTGCCAATCGACGTTGACGTAAGTGCGTCAACGTAATGTAACGATCGGCTCTAGCCGTCGTTACACGAGGCCTACCAGGTCGCTGCCGGTCGTGAACAGCCCCAGTCTGCTGGTACCGGGCTGCAAGACGATCAATCGTCTTCCGACAGCAACCAAACCGAGGCGCGACCGCCCTGGCGGCCATCCCACCCGCAAGCATCCCAATTGCCTGATTTCGCTCGTTTTCGGAAAGCCGTGGCATATCGAAAACAGTGAAAAATTAAAAATGTTTTTTAATTTTCCGAATAGCCCCTATCGCATGAATGGTACGACATGAACTGAATCACCTTATCGATGACAAGTATAGCGTGCACGTGCAAAAAGTGGAAATCAACGTTCCGGTCACTGGCCGCTATGTAAACCGTGTGTATCGGCTAAACTCTACACGATCGTATTCTGAACATCGCCACGGTTTAAAATACATGTACTTTGAACATGTGGTACATACATAGACATAGCTACACCGGCTATAAAACAGGGACGTTTCTAGTTTTGTTGAGTATAGCATGCCACGCAATTGTCTCAGGCATCTGAACGTAATACCCATGTATACTTTCCAAAAATCCTGTATTGATAAATACAAACATGTTAACTGAATGAGGGTTGTTAAGACCACTTAAATAGATAATAGTTCCAGTTTTAGTTAGAATTTATGTTTACAATCTGTGATAATTATCAATTATATTCCAACACACCAAATTGCAGGTCTATGCCTTCAGATGTTTGTGAGATACATGTATATATATTATAGTTTTATAGTGGTTGAAATCGCAAATCCATCAGTATTGAGCTACCTAACTGAACAATTGCTATTTGTGAGTTTGTTAATACCCAACAGAAAATGAAGATTAAGGATGGAACTTTGGAAAATTATCTCACTGCGAGTTTGCATATTTTAGCACATCTGCAGCACATAAATGTTCTGGTGCTTAAACGTGTTGACAATACTTTCTTTTCCGCGTTACAAATGTAATAGTACAGGTAGGTGACGTTACGTCATAACGTCAAGATTACTCACTCATAATGTTTAAAGCTGGTGGAACAGTTAAACAATTGTACACATATGTAATTCCTATAAAGCAAATGGTGAATAGACGGTTAACCAACTTTAAACTTTGGTGACATAAATATAAATTGTTTGTTTGCTGCTATATGAGTTTAATACTGTTCAGTAGGACTATGAATCAGTCGTCCAAAAGTATGAAATATATTTTATTTTTTCAAAGGAAAATACACATGTATAAAAATGGGTATTTTCAAAGGAAGTTAACCAAAAATCGAGCATGGTGACCTATCTTATTCTTATAGGTTTGGATAGAGGTATATCGGACGAACACATAGGTACAATATGAACACAATATGGTTGTTCGATTTAATTTATAGCGTATGCCTTTAAAGGTTGGCTCATGAATTTATATCCGCAAACAACGTATTTTTGACAAAGCTGCATCCATTGGTGGTTTGCTTAACAACGATATACAGAGTACACGCCAATCGTGGTTTGTATTTAATGATGATTTACTCATCAATGTACATGGCGATCCTGGAAAATCCCATTTATTTTAATTCCAGCACGGGAACGTCATCGGATAGCATGTAATTTATGTCGCCGGCTTATGCGTCGTCTCCACACACTTCAACAGTATGCAATGTAAATGTACTTTCGACCTATATCATGTCCGCGCAGTCTGATCACGGCCGACGTTAGTGTTTCGGCAGCTGAGAGATTTGTGCGTGTCTTGTTGCGAAAGGTTTGAGTCTTGATTCTTATATGAACTTTTCTCCAGTCTTCATGAATGCACCACCCTGTCAGTGCAATTATTCTGTAAATCTCGTTTTACCTCGCGAAGTCTTGCCAACATTTTCACATTCAGTATTCGTACAGATGCTCACAAACAGCGTTAAATTTCATTTTTTTATTATATATTTATAACATAATAATACGTTATGATTCATTAATTAATTTATTCAAGTAATATGGATAACAATGAAACAGAAATGGTGGCCAATTCAAGGATTGATGCCAAATAAAACGTGCATTATTACACATTCTACCCAATCCACTGTGCGGAATATAGAACAACTTTCACATTTTGTCCGCGGATTCCAAATATGGTCCTCAATGTCCAAATGTTGTCCTCGGAGTATTTACGAGCCAATGAAAGGGCTGGATTTGCGGACAACATTAGGATCGAAGGTTATAAATAGCAGTGAAATCTGTCAGTTGTCGACTTTGTCCCGAGAGACGCAACTCGAGACGCAACTCGCGTCTCACAACTCCCAATGCACAAATAGCCACCCATTTAACCATCGCTTACTGATGATGTTACTAATAGTCCGTTAGTCGTTATGTGATGATGTGAACGTGAGTTTGGCCTTACTGATTATTAATATTGGCTAGAACCATGACAATGCCAATATCCCATTACCCCATCCACTTTTCCCCCAGTGTGATACGATTCCCGACCCAAGCTTCGTGACCCCCTGCTGTGTGACCCCCAACCTAGCTTCGTGCCCCCTCCCACCCCTGCTGTGGGATTTCCACCTCATTGTCATGAGCCCTAACTGTTGTGTGTCTCCCACTCAGCTAGTGTCATGATCCCCTCCCATACATGTACTACGAATGCATACTAACTGTTAATTTATATAGTCTTGTATATCACACCGATACCATTATTTTTACCATGAATTGTCACCCTCGTATAGTTGTACGTGTTGCATAATATTGTGTTTGTATTTGTTATCAAAATATCATGTATTAATACCGACTTCGCCACTGTCGTTCTTTCATTGTCAAGTAGCTATAGTTATTCCCACTTCCATATCCTGAGTCACAAGGGCCCGCTACCAACCCCCTGCATGAACAGGAAATATTATGGTTTATCGTGTATTCTTGATTCATATGTACAAGTGAAATAAAGCCACACATGCGACATATATTTATTCCAGTAGCTGTGTTCGGCGATTATCATGGGTCTCTTGCCCATGTCTGGCAATTTTATATCAGTTATATATCCTTTACTTGTTTGAATTTCAATTTATGACTTTACAATTTATTCTAGCACATACGTTTCGAAATACGGTATTTTTCATTAATACGTAAAGAGTACTGAGACATTTCTGAAGTCTTCAAAAATCCAGAGTATATTCTTATATTAATCCTAAATGAAGCTTCAACTTGTGGTGAATAGTTAATTTAATTATTGTGATACTTATTGACGCTTATAACAAATCATAAAGTTAACGCATTTTAGTGGCTGAAAGAGATATTCATTCATCTCGGATATGACGGCGAGGTACATGCAATGAGGAGAACGGCATTGTGAACGGCATTCACAAAATGTTCCGTTGTAGGTAGCCTGTATTGTCATTATCAATTATCAATACTAATTATAACAGTTACTGTATATCTTTTTAAGACGGCCTCCTGTTATGGTTTTATAAATGTATTCAAGAATTATCAGCGAATAATTGACGCCAACATTTAACATGTTTAACATATTATATTTGAGTGAACGGCAACATGATAGGAAGTACGTTCTTTATTGGACAACATCTTTGAAAACAAAAACAAGTCATCCAGCCTGATATCGTTAGATATCGTCATTTATATCAGTTTACACATGACGATGAAAAGAAGCATTCATATTATAATTGTATTCTATATAATACTTGAGGACACAGCCCTTTAAGGCCACCGATCATTACATACAGTATTTTCTATCGGTATAAGTTAGCAGTGAGCAGTAAATAACAGTGAGATATATCTCACTGATGGCAGTAAGCGGCAGTGAGCAGTGAGATGTGTTTCACTGCTAGCAGTAAGCAGCAGTGGGCAGTGAGATGTGTCTCACTGCTAGCAGTAAGCGGCAGTGAGCAGTTATATGCGTCTGGCAATAAGAATAACTAAGTACGTGTTATAACTCTTTAGACAGGACACCACTGTAATGTATGTATATGTGCGTAACATCTCTAAACCGGACACCACTGTAAACCACCACTGCACGCTAGGTATGTGTGCGGAACCTCTATAAACCGGACAGCACTGCAAACTAGGTATGTGTGGGGAACCTCTCTAGACCGGACACAACTGCAAACTAGATATGTGTGCGGAACCTCTCTAGACCGGACAGCACTGTAAAGTCGGTATGTGCGAAACCTCTCTAGACCGGACACCGCTGCAAACTAGGTATGTGTGCGGAAACTATTTAGACCGGACAGCAATATAAACTAGGTATGTAAACTAGGTATGTGGGCAGAACCTCTTTAGACCGGACACCACTGTAAACTAGGCATGTATGCGGAACCTCTCTTGACCGGACACCACTGTAAACTAGGCATGTATGCGGAACCTCTCTTGACGGGACACCACTGTGAATTAGGTATATGTGCGGAACCTCTCTAAACCGCACTACACTGTAAACTATGTATGTGTGTGGAACCTCTCTTGACCGGACACCACTGCAAACGAGGTATGCGTGCGGATCCTTTCTAAGCCGGACAACACTGTTAACTAAGTATGTGTGCGGAACCTCTCTAGAGTGGACACCACTGCAAACTATGTATGTGTGCGGAACTTCTCTATACCGGACACCACTGCGACATAGGTATGTGTCCGGATCCTCTGTACACCGGACAGCACTGTAAAGTCAGCATGTGTGCTGAACCTCTCTAGACCGGACACAACTACAAACTAGGTATGTGTGCTGAACCTCTCTAGACCGGACAGCACTGTAAACTAGGTATGTGTGCTGAACCTCTCTAGACCGGAAACCACTGCAAACTATGTATGTGTGCGGAACTTCTCTATACCGGACACCACTGCAACCTAGGTATGTGTCCGGATCCTCTGTAGACCGGACAGCACTGTAAAGTCAGCATGTGTGCTGAACCTCTCTAGACCGGACACAAGTACAAACTAGGTATGTGTGCTGAACCTCTCTAGAGCGGACAGCACTGTAAACTAGGTATGTGTGCTGAACCTCTCTAGACCGGACACCACTGCAAACTATGTATGTGTGCGGAACTTCTCTATACCGGACACCACTGCAACCTAGGTATGTGTCCGGATCCTCTGTAGACCCGACAGCACTGTAAAGTCAGCATGTGTGCTGAACCTCTCTAGACCGGACACAACTGCAAACTAGGCATGTGTGCTGAACGTCTCAAGACCGGACACCGCTGCAAACTAGGTATGTGTGCTGAACCTCTCTAGACCGGACAGCACTGTAAAGTCGGTATGTGTGCCGAATCTCTCTAGACCGGACACCACTGCAAATTAGGTATGTGTGCGGAACCTCTTTAGACCGGACACCACTGTAAACTAGTCATGTGTGCGGAACCTCTCTTGACCGGACAGCACTGTAAAGGAGGCATATGTGCGGAACCTCTCTAAACCGGACTACACTGTAAACTATGTATGTGTGCGGAACCTCTCTTGACCAGACACCACTGCAAACTAGCTGAGTGTGCGGAACTTCTATAAATCTGACAGCACTGTAAACTAGGTATGTGTGTGGAACCTCTCTTGACCGGACACCACTAAAAGCGAGATATTTGTGCGGAACCACTCTAAACCGGAAACAACAACAAGCGATGTACATGTGTCCTGAACCTCTCTAGACCGGACACCACTACAAGCGAGGTATATCCGCCCCTTACAGTGTACACACTTTTAGAAGATTTAACTGGCATGGTACATGTAGCAGCCATTTTCTGCATTTAATGCTGATGAACGGAGAAACTTACTCAGAATTACGTATGAGCGGCACAAGGTTGCGCGTGATTAAAAACATATATACAGTGCAACCTCTCTACAACAGCCACCCATGGGAAGACGCAAAACTGGCTGTTGTAGAGAGGTGGCTGTTGTAGGGAGGTTAATGCTGAATTAAATTGTGTCATCCGCTGTTTATTAATTTTCTTCGATAATTCTTATAAAAAAACATGATTTGGCAACATTTTATAATCATTTCCAAAGGAAATGATTCTAAAATGCTGTCAATACATGTTTTTATTGAGAAAGAAGGCAAAAGCAATAGCAGACGACAATTTTCGTGCTCAGCAGTCTAAGGGTTAGATATAGAGGAAATCATCCATTTGGGATATAAAATAGCGGCTGTTACATGTATTGAGAGGGTGTTGTTGTAGAGAGGTGGCCGTTCGGGGAGGTTCGATTGTATATGTTCACTGGAATCGAACCCACGAACGCGTTCATGGAGTTTGTCGCTACCCACACGGCTATACTGTTCACATGTATAAGCTTTGGAATTAAGAAGCATAAAAGTTGTAATAGAAAACAAAATGGCCTCGCTCAAATAATATAACAATTACAATAATTAATTATCCTCATAAGCAGAAACATTATATTGAAAATTGAATATGATTCATAAAGCTTTGCAACTTTTTATGTGGATTTGATCACGAGGTAATCCTATGGTCTTGTCGTCAAACGGGTATTCAAAAACGAGCACTATTTGCTACTTACATCGCTTGGGTGGGGGTACTCAAACTAGTTAGACTGGAAACTGAAGCCTTTTACAGCGCGGCCACCGAGTACACGATGTGTGCCCAGTCCCGTTGTAATCGTTCCAGCATGTCTCCAAGCCGGCTAGTGCTCTCAACTGTGCTTAGCGGCCAGCCCGGACACAGCGTTCTGGCCGTTAAGCACAGTTGAGAGCACTAGCTGGGACAGAGGCATGTTCGAACGCTTACTGGGGGACTGGGCCCACATCGTGTACTAGGTGGCCGCGCTGTTCCAGGCTTCAGTTTTCAGTCTACCTCGTTTGAATACTCCCACCCACGTTCGTTGTATCCGGGGTGGCCGTTCACCATAGGTGAGAGCACTAGCCGGAAGCGAGATGTGCTGGAACGACTACAGGGGCACTCAGCCTACATCGTACACCAGTTGGCCGCGCTGTTCTAGGCTTCTGTTTGCAGCCTAACTCGTTTGAATAACAGCAAGCTGAAATAACAATAACAGTGGGGTTCGTTGTGTCCGGGCTGGCCGGTCAGCACAGTTGAGAGCACTAGCCGGCATGGAGACATGCTGGAACGATTACGGGACGGGAGGACTGGGCCCACATCGTGTACTAGGTGGCCGCGCTGTACCAGGCTTCAGTTCCCAGTCTAACTCGTTTGAATACCCCCACCCACGCCATAAAAGCAGCAAATAGTGAAGTTCGTTGTATCCGGGGTGGCCGTTAACCACATGTGAGAGCACTAGTCGGAAGTGACATGTGCTGGAACGCATACATGTACAGCTGCACTCGGCCTACATCGTACACCAAGTGGCCGCGCTTTTCCAGGCTTCTGTTTCCAGCCTAACTCGTTTGAATACCCCCCACCCACGATAATGCTCAGGATGACGACGAGACAGTATTACCACGTAGCCACACTTTCTAAATCCACATAAAAAAATTGCAAGGCTTTATGAATCATAATCAACTTTGAATACAATGTATCTGCTTGTATGCATAATTAATTATTTTAATTATATTATTATTTGAACGTGGCCATTTTTTTTATATTGCAACTTTTATATTTCTTAATTTCAAATCTCATTCATGTGAACAATGTGGTCGTGTGGGTATAGACACAATTTATGATCGCTGCGTTTGTGGGTTCGAATACAGAGAACTTATTGTTTATATTTTTGTTTTGTTTCGTGTTTTTTTTTAATCACGCGCACCCTTTTGCCACTTACACGTAAGTCTGAGTAAGTTTCTCCGTTCATCAGCATTCAATGCAGAAAATGGCTGCTACCATGCCAGTGAAATCGTCTAAAATTGTGTACACTGTAAGAGGGACATTTAGCCGCTGCACTGCATGTACCAGTCGAGAACCATTGCAGGTACATTCGCTTGAGATAATACGAATGAAACATTTCCTTATAATATATGATTCTGTGGGCGAATCTCTTGTAACTAAATTTATATTTGAACCGTTCTACAATTTTCTCTATTGTGGAGAACATTTCTCAAGTAATTAGTCAATACCCATATCTACGGGGCGCCAAGTGGGACATGGCTCAACTTTGTCAACACAATTCATTTTTTTACCTATAAACTTGACAAAAACAAAACAAAATTAAATATATACTGATTTTGTCAACAAAATTCACTTTTGTGCCGCAAAACTCAATTCTGTGTCACAAAATTCACATTTGTGCCACAAAACTCAATTCTGTGTCACAAAATTCAATTCTGTGTCACAAAATTCAATTCTGCATACGTTTCGTATACGTATTTGCATACGTTTCGATTCTGTTGCCCAAATATGGCACACGCATGTAAGAAGGACTACCATTGGTCAGATACAGTATGTGGCCTGAATAATATGTATACAAATATATCAGCAACAAACATGATGGAACTTGGATGGAAAATAACATTTTGTGAATTGGTTGCCATAGCAACCGTTTATTGTAATTATGTATTGACTATGTACATACATTTAATAACGCTATCCCAATGTTGGTTACTTGAAATAAAACGATGCTATTGTTAAAATGTTTATATAAACTAGTTGTTATTTGGCCTCCCTGGCATCCGCATACATGATTAGTCACAATAAGATTGTTGGATAGAACTAGAGGTATATATTTTGTAATCATAATATGACCAACATAACTGTCCATAAAGAAGTATACTATTGATATATTGGGTTATATTTTCGCATTGAAATATTTAAACCTGCAAGTGTACTCCACAATCTAGTAAAATGGACTAAGACCGATCTCAACTAATCAACGTAGAGATGACATAGAATTTTGTTCACAAAACTCAATTCTGTCTTACAAAATTGAATCCTTTATAACAAAAATGAATTTTGTATATCAGAATTTTACATAATTGGATTTTGTGATTTTTAGTGTCACACTTTTGTCTGGACAACATTGGTTTTGTAAACATAATTAACCTGTCCTGCATGACGCCCCGTAATATCCGGCATTATTCGGTTATATTATCATGTTTATAAGATTGATCATATTGCTGCATCCATATTGTATTGTTCACTGCCCACTACTGCTTACTGCTACTGGTGCCGCACATATACTTAACTTGTAGTAGTGTCTGGTTTACAGAGGTTTCGCACATATACCTCGCTTGCAGTGGTGTCCGGTCTAGAGAGGTGCCGCACACATACCTAGTTTGCATTGATGTCCGGTCAAGACAGGTTCCGCGCACATACCTAGTTTATAGTGTGTCCGGTCTAGAGAGGTTCCGCACACATACTTAGTTGACAGTGCTGTCCCGCTTAGAGTTTACAGTGGTGTCCGGTTTAGAGATGTTCCGCACACATAACTAGTTTTCAGTGATGTCCGGTTTACAGAAGTTCCGCACACATACCTAGTTTACAGTGCTGTCCGGTTTAGAGAGGTTCCGAACACATACCTAGTTTACAGTGATGTCCGGTTTGGAGAGGTTCCGCACATACAAGTAGTTTACAGAGGTGTCCGTTTTAGAGAGGTACTGCACATATACATAGCTTGCATTGGGGTCCGGTCGAGAGAGGTTCCGATAACATACCTAGTTTACAGTGCTGTCCCATTTAGAGAGTTTTCGCACATATACCTACACGTAGCTTACAGTTCTTTCCGGTCTATAGAGGTTCCGCACACATGCCTAATTTACAGTTGTGTCCGGTTTAGAGAGGCTCGGCACATGTACTTAGCTTACAGTAGTGTCCCGTCTGCAGAGGTTCCGCAAACATACATATTTTACAGTGCTATTCCGTTTAGAGAGGTTCCGCACATACACGTTGTTTACAGTGGTGTCCGGTCTAGATAGGTTCCCCACACATACATAGCTTGCAGTAGTGTCCCATCTAGAGAGGTCTTCACAAATACCTAGCTTGCAGTGGTGTCCGGTTTTGGAGAGGTTGCGCACATATACCTAGCTTGCATTGGTGTTTGGTCTAAATATGTTCCGCACAATGCTGTCCGGTTTAGAGGAGTTCCGCACATACATCTAGTTTACAGTGGGATGTCCGGTTTAGAGAGGTTACGCACATATACATGCCGGTCTAGAGAGGTTCCGCACACATACCTAGCTTGCAGTGGTGTCCGATTTAGAGAGCTTCCGCACATATATCTAGCTTGCAATGGTGTCCGGTCTAGAGAGGTTCCACACACATACATATCTTACAGTGCTGTCCGGTTTAAAGGGGTTCCTCAATTACGCCTAGTTTACAGTGATGTCCGCTGTGGAGAGATTACGCACATACGCATGTAGCTTACACAATACCAGACGTGTCTCACTGCCCACTGCTGTTTACTGCTATTTCACTGCTCACTGCTGCTTACTGCTAGCAGTGAAACACACCTCATTACTCACTGCTACTTAGTGCTCACTGCTAACTTCACACCTATATATTTTCTCGCCGAACACTTTTGATTCAATTGTTTCCCCCTCTGAATCCACTACACACGTTATCCCTCTCCACTCGTATTCCCGAGTATCCTGTGGCATTAGGGGTACATGTGTGATCAGGTTGATCGGGGGTGTAACTCTTGTAACGTGTATTGTGGGATGTCGGACCTGGGGCTGTATGAAATATAGAGAAAAGCAAGCTATTCCAGTGTCGTCCAACGGATAGATCGAGTCTTTAATACTACATGCATCTATGTTACAGTAAGACAAAGTATGTATCATTACAATTAATGCATAAGCTGTCTGACACTCAATTTCTAATAAATTGTTGTTACATATGAACAGTCTAGAAGCCGAATGATGAACAGTGACGTCTCGATCAGACTGTGCGGCCGCGCAGGCTGATCTGAGGCCACGCTGTGCATATATACAAACTGGTGAATTACATTAGACGGCGGCCATTTTATCAGTGTACAAATTATACGCGTTATCCGTATATTTTTCGAACCAAATGCAACGCTTAAGTACGAGTTATGTTTACAAGACGGCATCTACTCTGTTCATACAATATGTACCAAGCAAATGTGAAATACTACGACCTACATTTTTGCATTATAAACTGAATATAAACGGAGAAATATATATGTAAATAGTCGTGTTCATGTGACCAACATATGTCCGGACCCCATACCGTGTATGAGCGCGTCTACAAACGCATAACTATACGCCTCATCAACAACAATGAATGTATAACATTATATGCCTAAATTGAACAATCTACTTAACAAATGGTCACATCAACACTACGGCGTATTAAAATGCATTTGCACACATACATTATTTACAAGCAAGTACTGCAAAGTGAATGTTCTATTAACATGGAAACTACAATGAGAAACAGTAAATATATAGTCACATACCTGTATGAAATATAGAGAAAAGCAAGCTATTCCAGTGTCGTCCAACGGATAGATCGAGTGACGAACACTTGGAAAGCCGGCTTTATTATACCGTGTCCTATCTCGTAACATGACCTTTAAACCTTCGGACATGACTTCGGCCAGACCTATAAATCACTAGTGTGACCCCTTTCCGGCAATAAGTCAATGCCTAGTATTATATAGAAATGACATGTAATCGGTGTGTTACATAAGATTCCCTTCCTGATAGCGTACACATACTGACCGCTGTATATTACTGTATCTCGTAAACCCACCGTTGTGACACATGTACCAGCATCATTACGGGTATTGGGGCGGTTTATAGAGAAAAGTAGACTCGCTATATACATGTACATGCATAGTACCTGTTGATATCTCGTCTGTCAGGCAAGGCTATGATACACGTAGGAATTCCGCGGCTCGTTAATATTTGCGTTAAAGTTGCTGACATTTGCGTTAAAGTTTCGAACATTTGCGTTAAAGTTGCTGACATTTGCGTTAAAGTTGCTAACATTTGCGTTAAAGTTGCTGACATCTGCGTTAAAGTAACTGCATGTACCTAATACATGTATTTAAACGTATCTTACCGAAAGAGGAAATGCCAGCCCATGTGATCAAATCCAAGGTCAAATGACTTATTTTTACATTTTAAATTTGCGTTATAATCGTTGAAGGGTATATCCATCAACGTAAAAGTCAATAAATCAATCATCGCCACTTACTCTTCATTCAGGGATTAAACAATTTCATTCACATTCATAATAATTGACTCAATTTACTAATATGTGTTGTGTATTTTCTTTATTTCGCAATGAGAGTACATTGTATTTTCTGTTACCACTCCTTTGAACCGTCTGGACGAGACGGTTCATCTTAGTGGTAACAGGATATACATTTGGCGTGAAATAAGCTAAGTAATTGTGTTTCCACGAGACGAATGTCTTCAGGGCTCAAGAAACCTGTTGAGCTACCTACTGAATGCAAACGGCCTTTTATATATTTCTATCTCAAAACTGGAAACAACACATCTCTTAACATGTCTTATGCCATGGTATGAAACAAGTCTGAGATAAACGTGAAATTCTCCCACACATGGCTGGATTAATGGGCAATAGGCGGTTAAACCATAATATTTAGATCCCAAGCAAATTGCACAAAAAAAGTCATACATGTACAATATCAGTCAATGGAGGACCGCGGAACAAACAAGAGTGCCGAAGGTCATAATATACGCCCGTCGAGGCAAGGCCAGTAAATAAGGCGAGATAACTCACTGAAAACCAATAGGGTTCTTCTTCTTGATGTACAAAGTCCAACAATAAAAAATGGCCGCCAAGGGGAGATAAGTTATCGCAGAATTTTCAAAATCAATATACTTCTTCATCTTGCCGTGATAAACATGCATGCCGAAAAATGGCCGCCAAGGGGAGATAAGTCATCCAATCTTTTTAAATCAATATGCTTCTTCGTCTTGCCGTGATAAACATGTATACCGAATTTGATAACAATCCGTCAAGTAGTACTCTAAGTTATTTTGTGGACAAGCTGTGCCCGCCGCCCGCCTCCCCCCGCCCGCCCGTACAGGATGAATACATAATAAGTCCTATTTTTTTCAAGCGGGCGTATAAAAACTACGTTTGTATGTCCCCTTCCCTTCCCCAGTCCCCGACTCACTACCCGCAACCATTTCATAAAATATAATCAGTGGCTGTGAAACGATATGAATACATAAATAAACAGTGGATGTGACTGGAGAAATGGGGCTTATGGGATTTGTGACCGGTGCAGCTACTGATCAAATAGCTCACTCATCTAGCCGGATAACGATCTTATTGCATGACGGTTGTTTCATTGATGAAATGACGAACAGTACATATCCTGATCAGACGGTTCAAATGCACAAGCTGATCTGAATCTACACTGATTGTAAATCTCATACACCCATATCTTCAGTCATAGACTTGCCTGCATGTATTTATAAGCGGCTATAAATTATAATACATACGGTATCGGATGTCATGGGATGGGTTTGACGTCGTGTGGGCCTGGACTGTATGTCGGATAGCGGGATCATGATGCACAAGTGGTTTGACGTAAGGCCTGGGCTCGCGCGACATCATGACGTCCGGCTCATAACATCCGGTTTACTGCTACACTATGGACGTCACATAGAACTGCCGATACATTTTCATACTATTTTGATAAAGACCATGTGGTCGAAAATTTAATAAAAATAGTGTGATTTTAAAACAATGTGTATTAAATGTGCTTACCTTCGGACGTTATTGGAAATATATGTAACTAAGTGCTCTACTCGATTTCACTAGTCTGGGATTCTAGTTTTGGATAACATTATCAATTAACCGCTGTTTTAATATGGTTAAAACCTTCTTGATATCGCCAACGCATTGCGCCAACCAGACATGATGAACGCCAATACTAGATACATGTAACAGTGCTTTAACAAGGGACGCCCGATTACTTGTACATGTATGTGTTATTTGAGTAATAGCGTTCAGCATCATTTTATACACAACATTTATATAGTTACGATCTGTCGCCCGAGTTAGCTTAAATCAATATACAAATATTATAGCACCAGTTTGTACATAAAGATGTCTCTGCTAGATCTCCATATATAATATCATTTGGGTTGATAGTTTGACACCTAATAACCTTTCACAAAGCTGTAAGTGTATTCGTTCAATCTGATTAGCTTGGCTAAAGCCCCAATGTTCCTCTCCGTAATTTAGAACAGGTAACACTGGCTTATCAAATAAATGTAACACTTACTTTTGTTTGAGGTCCGTGAACAGATAATGTAGCTTGCCCAGATAATGTAGTTTGAGCGCTCACAAATGACCTGCCTGTAGAAGATACAATGCAAAGATAAGAAAACTTAAATACAAGTTTTATTTAATCAGAGTTATTGTAATTCAAATTTGTATTTAAAGGCGGTCTACCACCCTTACGGAAGACCGAACTTTTGGAGTTATCAGAATTGTTTACCGTTAATTTCAGTCTTTGACAATACTCATAAAGACTATTTAAACCATTTATTTTGCAAAACCCTACGCCGATTCAGAAAATATAATTATGTCATCAGCATATACATGTACATGTAACAACATAAATAATTTTGCAATTCTTATATATACAATTGTAAAACTCCATGACACAGTTCATCTTCAATATCGTGCATATACATAGTGAATAGAAATGCATATGTGGCCATCCAAGTTGAAATAAAACACATATTTCGATTAACTTTGTCAATTTACACATTTTTACTTTCTTTTGAGGCTTTAATTTCATACAGCTCAATTTTTCTAATTTTATAAACTTTCATCAGATTCGGCCATGACGGGTTTTAACGAGCCAGTCCTCGGCGATCCCGTAACGACTGGCGTAACGACAGGACTACAATCAGTGGCGACGGTTGTTATTGTTGACGGCACTGCCCCCGGGACGACAATAACTACAGTTACCGGCACTGCTGATAATAGTGGTACCCCAGAACTGACCTTGACCGACGATGCCTTCGAAATTGATAGTGGAGCGGTTAAGACCAACTCGGCATATACAGTCGACTATGCCACAAAGTCGTCATTTAGCTTAACAATCACGTAAGTTATAAATACATGTGTTGTACACTTTTCATAACGAGCACCTCTAGATGTGTTATGCCATCCTGTATTGCATAATATAAGCGCTATCAGTGTATTAACACAGTGTAGTAAAGTCATATTATATTAGAGTAATAAATATGCAAATTAGCTCGATACAGAATACAAGTTTGGTGCCCAATACAGCTTCAAGATATGACTAAGTGATTATGCTATAAATTACTCTATTATTTGTGATGATTTAATATGGTATTTATTAAACTCGCTGACTAAGTTCATAAGAAAATCGGCATAGCCTCGTTTATTAGAACATCAGTAAAGTCGTTGAATACATATCACATTAAATTATGACTCATGTAAGATCCTCTACTTATTTCGCATGTCAGGACACATACTTACGTGTTACATGTAGCAATCAGCTCGGTAATACATGTGTATGTATGACACTGCGCGGCCGTTTATAATATGACATATAAGCCAACATGTTATGTTGTTGTACTCCGATGCTGCACATGATGACGTCAAGTTTCTATCGCAATACACACTAAGTCTTATGTTTACATACATGTACATGCATATCCTTATCATATAAATTATTTTGAATTTAATATGTACGTATATTATGATTGACTGTGGAGACTACATGTACATGTAAAGTAGCAGATAACGAAATGTTCACTGGCAGAATACGGTGTCGTATCCGGTATACACAGGTTCTCAAACGAGCTTTCATTTGATATTATTTTTATGAAACGAATCACGCACATTTTTTGCACCAGCCTCTGGCGAAGTATATACACTTTCTGACGAGTTTCATAAATATCATAGCAAACGGATTCGAGGTTGGTGTACTGTGTATCACTTCACCAAGCAAATAGCAGAACTCTTGGAAATGTCCAATACGTTTCAGTGATCAGACGCCATTGACTATCATCGCACCTAGTTGAACATCACCACAGAGAAAAATAGTTTTCATACTAGCAATAACAGTATTATAAATATGACATAATTATTATATGATCCAATGTTCTGATCCCTTTGTAGGCACATCCCATTAACAACATTTCATTCTTTCCACCGAGTCATTGACGTTTCTAATGACGTTTAAAATATGATGACGTCAACGTCAAACATCATTGCTGTGCCACCCCATTAGGGACGTCATTTGGAACGTCTTGACTCTGTTCGTTTTGTGTAATGTTAGAGCATAATAACAAATATTTACACCTTCCATAAACATATAATGGAAACTGCCATTCAATGTATTGCGTTTATATCTCAATACAGTATATTAGCCCACGTGACGTCGCTCGACGTTGTTTATTGGTTACAGTTTGTTTGACGTCATTAATATCCACCACGTTTTCATGGGCTGTAATGTCGCTGTTCCATGAATTGCAAGAAAATGACGTAAAACAGTATAATTATTAATTTCAACGCCACATTTGCTTATTTAGATTTTTTAAAACTATCCGAAAAATCATTGTAAATATAAGTAATACAACCATGAACAGTTGCGTTTACTGTGTTAAAAATAATTGTTCTGTGTAATGTGCATGCGGTATTTCGGACGCCACACACTTTAAATAGACAACATGTTGTTCGCACCGCAGTAAACGCAACAGCCAATGGTTTTATTACTTAGTTACAGTTTTGCAATGATAATACAATTCGCTGCAGGTGTTACATGTTGTGCCCGTATGTCATATCACATTAATGTTATGAACATTTCAAATGGGGTACAACAGGTACATATACAGGTCATACATACTTTTCATTCTATTGGTCGAACAGCGTCACATTACGTTACCGAATACATGTAGCATCAGTGTATTGACTCAACGGTAACAAGTCCGCAGTCTTTTCAACGAACACCTTGTTACACGTATGTGTGACCATCTTACATAACATGTTACTTGATAAATAAAACTCCTACCCATTTTCTAGCCTAGCCTTGCCTATTTTTTCTATGTAAAAAACCCAATCAGGGGCGGATCTGGAGTGGGGTTCCGGGGTTGCAACCCCCCCCCCCCCCCTCCCCCCCCCCCCCCCCCCCCCGTTCAGCCACGGAGTTTACATAGATCACAGTTTACCACCAGTTGGAGTCTGATTTTAAATGCCGTAAAACACAGGAAAGTGCATTTCTGGACATCTAGATTTCAACCTTTGACCTGGTGGGGGGGGGGGGGGGCATGCTCGCTTCACTCTGTGGAGCTCGCAAATGGGACACCCATCGTTCCGTGATGGATCCGTCCCTGACAATTGCCTGGAATTATCTACATGTATATAATAGCCGTACATGTATATCAATTTTATATATTACCAGCGCCGTTGATAATGTTGATAATACTGTGACAGCAATCAATTTTATATATTACCAGCGCCGTTGATGATGTTGATAATACTGTGACAGCAACGCTGGTCCTGACCGTGACCGTGAACGACCTACCGACGTTTACATCGCCGACCCTGTGCTGGGAGATTGCCAGCGACGCCGCCGTCGGTAAGTACACTACCGCCTGTGTTAATCTCGCACATATTTGTCATGTTCCTTATTTCAAAATACTGCAATATTGTGTCTGGAATCCACTGGCATTCGGCGTGTTTCGACTTTCATCGGTATAACTCTATACCGATGAAAGCAGAAACACGCAGAAAGCCTGTGCTGAAATCAAGCTGTGGCCGAGCCTGAGCTGTGCTAAAGCTCATGCTCAGACAATCAAATTGCTTAATTCAAATTGTCAATGCGTGTTCAGAAACTATGATTATCTGGACTAGATTACCGCAGGAGGCTGTGTATCACTGCGGCTGTATACCAATCCGTAAACAACATTCAACCAATGAATGGTTAGCTCATTATTACGTGACATCAGATTGTATCCCGTCAACACAGTGCGTATGTGCTGTGAAACACGGTGCCGTGAAACATTTTTGATATCCAGTCAATACTATTTTTGCATTTTACAGCCATGTGTAGGTGTTCACGGGATAAATAGAATAGTAGGTTAGTGCCGTGAATGGGAAAAAAATATCTGGCGCGGCACGGGAACGGGATGTGCTCGGCAGAGCCTCGCCCATCCCGTTTCCTGAGCCTTGCCAGATATTTTTTCCCATTCACGGCACTAACCTACTATTCTCTATATAACTCCAATTGTAATTCCAATCCGTCGCCCTGTCAAGAGCAGCTCCACATCGCAAATGCAAATAATTTAACACATACTATGTACTTGTACAGATGGTTCGTTATTCTACATTTATTTCTTTTCTTGAAATATTTACTGAGGCCATCATTGGTCATTTACTAGTAAATTAACTTGATTTCACGGAAGTAAATTCTAATACAGTAGCGTCTGCGTTTGCGTTCCCACTGGAAACAAGATGTGAACGTTCAACCGTGGGTCAAACGTGGTCCAAACGCGCATTTCTAAACGCGTATTCCTAATAGCAAATACAATTCCAGTATTTCGTTTGGAAATGTCTGAAAACGGTTTTATAACGGTATTCCAGAGACATAAATACTATCTAACAAAGTGTTTTTCCGTTTTCCGTTTTCGTTTTTTCTCCCCAATGAAACCGCCTTTTTTCGCGGCGTAGCATTTCTTCAAAACCCATGCGCAGTGAAACAAAAGTGCCAAACGAGTTTTCCTGAATACGTGATATAAACGGTCAAACCTTTCCGATGAAACCGCTTTCGCCGTTTTTGTATCAATGAACATGCGCAGTGAAGACAAATAGGGGAACGCACAGAAACCACAAAACTCGGTTTTCTGGCAAACGTAGCTCGCCAAACGAGAGCAAAACGTGGGTCAAACCAAAACGTCACGTGAAAACTCGGAACAAAAACTCAAGCGCTACTGTATTTACACCTGCATTTACACTTTTTTGTCGAGCCCGCTTGCGGAAAGCGAGACATAGTGATGACAATGACTTCCGGGTCCGTGCATCCGTTCGTCCGTCCGAAATTTGCGTTAACGTTTTTAAATTCCTTATATCTCTCCAGTCCTAAGTCACATTGACTTGAAACTTCATTATGAGTATTAGTCATCATCCATATATTCATGCTGTGTCCCACTCATCCGGCCCCTGTGCCCCTATGCTAAGGTCAAATAACTTAGAAGTTTGCGTTAAAGTTTCTGTCAAAATTTGCGTTAAAGTTTTCACATACCTACTATCTCTGTAGCCGTAAATCAGATTTGCTAGATACTTCGTATGCGTATTGGGCATCATCCATATAATAATTATGTGTCCAACTCATGCGACCCCTGTGCCCCAAGGTCACGGCCAAGTGACTTACAATTTTGCGTTATTATAAAATCTGCGTTAAAGTTTTTACATATCTTATATCTCCACAATTGTGACTCCAATTTACTTCCAACTTCCAATACTTTTCATCATCCATATTTTCATTCAATAGCCTGCCCATGTGGTCCACATGCCGAAGGTCAAGGTCAAATGACTTTGACATTTGTGTTAAAGTTTTTACATACCTTATATCTCCGCAACACTTACTCCGATTTACTTCCAACATCCAATACTTCTTATTCATCATCCATATTTTCATTCTATAGCCATCACATGTGGTCCACATGCCCACGGTCAAGGTCAAATGACTTTGACATTTGTGTTACAGTTTTTACATACCTTATATCTCCACAACACTTACTCTGATTTACTTCAAACTTCAAATAATTATGTATTATCATCCATATTTTCATTATATAGCCCACCCATGCGGCCCACATACCTAATCAAGGTCAAATTACTTTACGTTAAAGCGTTTACATACCTTATATCTCCACAACCCTTAATTCAAACTTCAAATACATACACTCTGAGACCACCAAATGCCTCGGCGGGCTCGACATGCGGGCCGCGGCCATCTGGTTGTAATGGCTGTCTCGCTTCGAACTCAATGCAGACAACGTAAAATCACAAAGTGCAAAATAAGATCACTACGTGTGATTTGTGACCCTGAATAGAACAGTATCATTCGTTTAAAATCTTTCGAGTATATGTTTTCATGTATTTTCTAAATGAATATGACTAAGAGTATCCATCATATGTCTTTGCCGAGTAAATTACGACTTATTCTGATGACGAGGGTGGAATATCCTTCTGCCACACCAGTGCATATGAGTGACCCTTTTTCTTGCCCATATATATAACATATTTGCGATATTAAAAGTGTTTATCTGACCCAGAATAAAACTAAACTTTTTATACGCTGAGTTTATGTGACTTTTGACACGTCCAACGCGTTCGCCATATCAACAAATGGGTTAAAACGAATTGGACGCTAATGCAAGCGTATTCGATCATTTACAATTATTATCAATTAAGGTTAAATGTCACCACCATTCAGCCCTGGCGACGCCAAAATGTACGTCGCGCATTGCTGACGACATATAACTTAAAACGACCTCGAGTGGTGTGACATGTGTAATGTTTCACGATTGCCGTCATGACACATTCTTTGCAGAAATATTAATGTTCTATGTATTATATAGCAAACCTAGCAACTTGTCTGTTTAATGACTGTCTACATTAATCAATGTGTATTGGCATTTGCAGCCTACGTCTTTAATGTAATTATTAGTATCTCCTGTTTTCAACATATTTGCATGCATATTTATTGTCCGCCATGTTGTTGTTGATATACAAATTATTCTGTACTTGTATGCACTCATACACCACTGTGTGGTCTGAGAATATTGCAAATAAAGGCTGCGTTATGTTCTGTTCTGTTCTTTAATCGAAATCGTATAGCTATGTAGTTCATGGGTAGGTATATAATCATATAACTGGGTACATGTCAGTGAATATCTGTATAATGTGTTGCTGACCCTGTTATTCTGTGCGTATACTATACTGCCCACTACGTTGCCATCTGAAACATCTTAGTATGGACGCGCTGTCTGTCAGTTTCACCTCTTGTATTGTATTTGTATGTGATTCATTTTAAAGTATAATAATTGCTGTGACTGTACAAAGCAGAAATATGCAATGAGTCCAAAGTAAATTAACATGTAACCAGTGAAGCATATACACCACTGCCTGGGCTCATCTTGCAAATATTGTTCTTTTTATTGTAAAGTACTTGACAATGTACATTGTGGTTACAGTCATTAGACAACCAGTTTGTTTGGCTGAACATCAACTATTGCGTGTTGTGATTGTCAATAGATGTTCAGAATATTAACGCAGGCGGTTGTGTAAAACAGTCCGATGGAACATGCAGCCAAGTGACTTTCCCCTTATGTACAACACGTACATATAGGACGCGTGGAACGTGCGACACAGCGCGTCATATATACAGTGTGAACATGCAGCCAAGTGACTTTCACCTTATGTACAAGACGTACATGTAGGACGCGTGGGACGTGCGACACAGCGCGTCATCTATACAGTGTGAACATTCAGCCAAGTGACTTTCTCCTTATGTACTACACGTGCATGTAGGACGCGTGGAACGTGCGACACAGCGCGTCCTCTATACAGTGTGAACATGCATTGTTGCCAACAATTATTGAAATTCGTAAACAGTTAAAATGCTATTTGCAAAATAAATGTTCGAAACGTACTTGTTCATATACGTATGGTTGGTTATGCATGTACTAACGTGCACTCTAATGCATGGATACATGTACATATACTTGTACATTCACGTGCATGTATTTACACTCTCAATAAACTGTATATCCCCCGTTCGCTCATGGACGGGTTACTAAAAGAGGAACAGTAAAACTAATCAAAATGAAGGTCTATGAACATGTAAGTCTGAATACACTGCACAGCCAGATAAGCCGATATGTAAGTCAGTTACTAAGCTATTAAGGAGTACATGTGTGTGTTACGGCTTGGTTCTACATGGGTACATGTACATGTAGGTTGTTCAAACACGTGAACATCTTAAAGGTACATGTACACTCAGTAGGCACAAAATGTTGTTTATAGGAATTAAATAGTAAGTGTAAAACTGTGTCACTATTCCACCAGTTCTAAAAAATATAAGTGCCTGCTATACAGATATAATTATTTAGTAATCAATATTTTACTGATAGTGACGCGCGGTTGTATCAGGCTATTTTCATATGCAAATGAGGCATGCCATTTTCTAATTATTTATGTTAATTAAATGGGTCACCTGACAAAATAATAATTTTCGACAGATTATGAAGTATGATCATTGCACATTAAAATATATATACAGATAATAAATAGTAATGTCCATTAACATTTTAAGGAAACACGGTTATCGCCCCTGATATCAGTTTGAAAAAATATGTCAGATATAAAATGTATAATAATGTCAATCAATACGTGGGGTAATGGTGAATGAATGTTTATTGTGCCAGAAAATGTCTCAGATGATGTCCCTGATATAAAGAACAGTTTGTGCCTACTGAGTGGGCATGCACATTTAACTAGGTTAAGAATTAATACGTGGAAAGGTGGTATTTACTTTAAAGGGATTGTACATGGGTGATTATAATAATATATTTGTATTTTAGTTCGGATTTATAATTTGACTCTCCGTTTTCCCCTTTAACCCTTTGAATCCAAAAGCCCGATATAGCGGTTAATGCAAACAGTGCAGATCCAGATGACATTGCTCGTAACGAGCCGTCTCATCAGGATATGCAATTTTTAAAAGTAATTGTCATATTTCATAAATGGACTAGTCTTAAAATGAATTTGTGAAGCTTGGATTGGTTGCGAAATTAAAATATCAAACTCCATTCCAGTTACTTAGGGGTGAACGCGTTAAAGGGATGGTACATGGGTGACTATACTAATATATTTGTATTTTAGTTCGGATTTATAATTTGACTGTTCATTGTCCCCTTTAAATCTATAATTCCAGGGACAGCCGTCGGCACGTACACAGCGTCCGCCGGGACTGTGGGATCTACCATTGCCTATACTATTGCAGGTACGTACAGTGGAACCTCTCTAAACCTAACACCAATAAAACACATGTAATATTATTTTTGATGAGCTTCTTGGTCATTTATCTCAGGTGATAATGTCTGTTCGTGATCACATAGCACACATGTATGGCTGAGAATGATCAAATGCCTGCTTTACAGTGAAACCTCTCAAAGCCGTACACGCTGGGGACCTCACATGGTGTCCGGTTTAGAGAGGCTTCACTGCACATGAAGTGTCGAATACTAGTTTATTACATAAAATGGGATTTCACAGTTTAATAACATAGTGTAATAAAATAATATTGCACTACTGTCTGTTCCAGAAGCGAAAACATTTGGAAATTGACTCCGAAACCTGGTTAGATAGCTTGGAAATGATGTACGAAAACAAAAGTTAGATTTTGAAAATCTGTCCATAAATAAAAAAAATGAACATTAATTATTTTTAGCCCCCATGTTAAATTCCCGTAGCCTGGGGAAAATCGTTTTCTCGCTATAAAATCAATATAATTTCATCAAATCTCCGACTATATGTTATAGCCGTTTAATATCGCTGTTTTACTTTTCACCAGCCGGAGACAACGGTGACTTTGTGACGCCCCTGGCCAACGGCATGCTTGTCACATTGACAGCATTGGGAGATGTAACGTACACCCTTGAGATAAAGGCGGAGGATGATGGTGCGGCAGTCGCTGCCAAGTCTATTTATGTCTTCGTCCGGAGGATGGCGGCAGGGGCCACTACCCAGGACTGTTGCAGCGGCAGCGGCGTCGGCGGACTAATCGGCAGCCTCATTGTCATCATTGCGGCGCTGACGGCAACTTTTATGTAGGCTTTGTGGGGATTAACCCGTTCAATGGAACAGCTGGACTATCATTGTTTGAATTAATATATTTAAAATAATTCGACGTAGGCTCAGATTAGATGATCACATTGTGTGTCAGTTGTGACATCACAAGTCACGTGGTACTCACAAGTAAAGGTATGTGTGTCTCACATGATGCATCATAGATGCAAAATGGAATATGTGGTGTTTTGTCTTATGAACAGCAGATGGTGAATGCGAGTGTGTATCCAATAATGGTTTGTTTTATGAAATGACGTTGAAAGTTGAGGAAATGTTCATAGTAAATGCGGATTTTCGTCAACTTCCGACATTATTTATGGAAAATGTAGTAAATTATTTAAATATTTGTGTGAGCTATCGCACATCTTCTTAGGTAAAAATTAAAATGGCGTGTCTCGTATATAAACCAAAATAACTATTTTATATGTTTGTTTCACCATATTTTATAATGAAAATCCATTTTACTGAACATTAAGAAAACATTGTGACTAATTACATGATTGTAATCAAACGTCACGGCACTATCTTCTGAAACCACGACATCCTCTAGAATCCACATATAATCTACTGACCATCTAATAGACAATAATGTGATCATGTTAACCTATGTCAGTCTATGCTTAAATATATTGTGACATCAATCGAGAATCAGAGACATTGGTTATCACAGATGGTAATCGACCCGAAAGCAAATGCAAGTTTTACATAATTATGTGAACATCCAGAATAGAACAATTTCGTCTGGACTCGGGTATTATTTTTTATTATAACTTACGTATTAGTTCACCGATTAAGATGAAGTAAAGCGGACAGAGACGGATAATTGTGTAGAATCCGTGACTGCTGGTCGTCTCCTGATCTTTCCAGCCAGGTTCACAGATACTTGTGAAGAGTTTTGCCAACTTTATCACGCCAATGTCTATACCTGTTTGGGCAACTAGCTGGAAAGATTAGGAAATGGCCAGTAATCTCGGATTGTTTCCAAAGGTTCGCCCTTTCCGCGCGTTATTTAATCAAAATCAGTGGAATGTTACGAACGTTATAGCCAAATAATACTTTATTTGAGGAGTGTTTTGGCAGTTCACATATACAAACAACTTGTACCTCAATTCGGGTCGATTCCAGAATGTAATTATGAACACAACCGCCTTCGTTAATCTTGCCTTGATGTCAACTATTGGCAACATCAACTCGCAATCCAGCAGTTTGATTTACTGAGCCTGGGCTGTAGTACAGCTCATGCTCAGTCATTCAATCTGCTTGATGTAAAGCGCAATATTCGAGTATTTTGATATAAATCAATGTACAAATATTGACAAGATTAGCGCAGGAGGTAGTGTACCAGTAATTGAAGGCGACAGTGAACGAACGGGGATAACTCGCCCCATTCTTCAACCGGCTTCATCCATTACATGGTTGTCAACAATACGGAACATCCTCTGTTCCAATGAATGGGTTTACGGCGCCGTGTTAATGAATGTCATTCATTGGATGGCATGCCAGCACTGCGATAGACATGCTGAGAATAGTCAATCACTTGTAAAATGCAAAACAAATCGCGTTACTACTGAAGCGTACAAACGGAGTATTTTGTTCTAATACTATTTGTTTGTTTTCTGAATGGCAACATATAACTGTTCCCACTTTTAGTTAAATTGTCTACATCATTCTGCTGTTTTTGAATTTGAAATAACACATGTACTCAACATTTGACGTCATTTAACGAAAAGGTAAATTTTATAAACGTATTTTATGACATTATGCACATGTTGGAAGGTACAAAATCACATGGCGTGTCTCAATGTTGTAGTGTACATGTACAGTGACGTAATATACGTTGTTGTGTTTTGCAAGTGATTGACTCATAGTTCTCATGTACATACATATCAACAAGTGTATAACGTGACATGTCCAACTGTATCACGTGACATGTACACGTCGCAGTCATATTGTCTGGTCCTTCGATGATACGTTATGACGTTTGTCTAACGCTGAAAGTTAGGAACTCACAATGAACTGACGTATCCTAGCAACAACAAATACACAAATAATAATTTCGCGGAATATTTGTTTCGTTAAACATACACTGCACATGTATTCTAAGCAGTCGTTGAAACGACCAGATAATGAAAGTGACCACGAACATCAATACTGCAAACCGTACTCACGAAATAACACGAATGTGTCATTATGTGATACAAACATTAACGTATATGTGGCTGTGACTGGAGAAGTGGGACTTATGGGATTTGTGACCAGGGTAGCACGGCATACTCCTGTAGCCTAATAACGATATACATACGTATTATTGCTTGTTAGAAGTATGGGGCGTGTTTCATTGATGGAATGGTGAACAGGTCAGATTCAGATCAGACATGCTGATCTGGATCTACACTGGACGAAAAACTATAAGCCCCATTTCTCCAGTCACAGCCACATACCATATCACTTTCTTCCTCTTTGTCAATTGCACATGGTGCTGCCATTATGTAGACCAAAACACTCATATGTGGCTGTGACTGGATAATTGTGACTTATGGTATGTGTGACCAGTGTACATGTACATGTAGCTCCTGATCAAATATCACACTCATAATAGTATGATAATTATCTATTTACTTATTAGAAGCATGCCGGGTGTTTCATATATGGAATGGCATAAAGTGCAGATCCTAATCAGGCTGTGCGGACGCACAGGCTGATCTGGATCTACATTGGTTGCAAAACATGTAAGCACCATTTCTCAAGTCACAGCCACATATATACATCCACACGAGATCCAATTCCTCGAAATAGTTTCAATCATTATTTATACAGGTAAGCTTACCTGAGACCGAAGTTGTTTCAATCAGAGATTGATTTAAAGGACCTACGTACGTAAATGCATACATTTACCGAAATTAAAACAAACAAATAATCATGGTTTTATTTACTCCATGTTTAGATCGGTCTCTATTTTTGTATTGCTGGTGTTTTTCGGTATATTTAATAAATGTATTGACTTATTTCCTTCATTTCAACCTGTGGTTGCACTGTGCTGTTATACATGCATATTTACATGAGGACGAAATCAATGTTCCTCGAAATTAGTTTAATGTACAAAGTCATGTAAAGAACAAGGTTTAATATATGAGAAGCCACACAAGAGATGGCATATCGAGTGTACATGGGGGTCGGTTTAAGTATGTGTCATATCGGGACAGGGCTAATAGCTAGTTATTTCCCTTTGAAAATATATGTATAGAGATCCAGTGTTTTGGTTTATTTTAGCGTTTATTTCTTACTGAATAACTTTCAAAAATAAAGACAACAAACATGGTAGATCCAGATCAGACTGCACATAATGTAAATAAGTCATTTCCGGATCAAATTGCGCAGACATGTATGATGATCTGGATCAACACTTGTCGAAAACACGATAATGATTTCTTTACGCATCATGGAATGTTCGGCTTTATGAAAAAGCAATTATGCCATATAATATACAAGTTGGACCGGATTTCTATAAATAAATGCAAATTGAAATAACTCGCTACCATCCCCCATTATCCCCCTTCCTGCATGAACACATACAATTTACCTGACCCGTTATTCCATCGAATATACACTTGTTGATATATCAATGTGTGTCCGGTACTCGAGTTGCCTCCCTTGTCGTAGATCAGTTTTCCGTTATCTCTGTTGGAAAATTCAGTCCCATCTTCCTTATTGGTTGCCTTAGTTTCTCGACCAATGCAAGAAAAACATTTCGTTTCAATTAATCGCATATTGCGACGCTTTCGCCAATATATATTAAGTTAATAATTAAATGTTGCAATAACTTAACTGTTATATTTAGAACAACAGACCCCGCCTTGTTGACGAAATTTCATGTGACGCGCACCATGTGTATGATCGATTCAGTGTCAACCTGCCAATCACGTAATAGTATCATACTTTGAAAACACGTTTATGGGCAGCGCTCCATTTTAATAGACACGTGCCCGCGATGGGCGGGGCAACCAATAAGTACATAAGTCACATATTGAATTTTTAATAAACTAATTTCTTCGCTCGCTCGAAATTAATTTATTAAACATTAAATATGTGAACAATAACATGTTACATATAAAACGATGAAAATTGACAATTGAATTTCTCATGAGTTGTGGATTTTGTGTCGATTTATATGTTGCTGTGACTAAAGAAATCTGGATTTGTGACCCGTCGAATTGCCGATGGGATACCACATTCCTGTAGCCTGACAACGATGTATATTGTACGTTACATGTCATTGATTGTCATTGATTGAATGACGAACAGTGTATATCCAGATCAGACTGTGCGAATGCACAGGCTTATCTGGATCTACACTGATCGCAAAACACATAAGTCCCATTTATCAAGTCACCGCGACACGTGTAATGTATGAAAACTAGTTTTTAATTGAGTATCGGTGAGCTTCCGTGATTCGATAAGGGAGGTAATACGAACACCGGATCCGTTTATTATTATTTATATAAATGGTACCCGGCTGAGTACCCTGTGTATAGTATCCACCACAATCTTCCCAATACTGGTGCCATATATATGTAATAACATCAAATTTACAGCAAATGAACACAATCCGGTAATCAACTGTCATCATGTTATATAAGTGGTAATGGAATTTCAGGAATATTCTTTGAACGAATTCCCACCATTAAATATAAGACAACTAACTAGTTCCAGTATATGTTTGTATTTTATTTATGTAACTACATTATATAAATTTCAAAATTTGAAAAAAATGAAAAATTCCATAGAGGTCAATGCTGACTGCTGAAATTGGCATCTGGAAATGAAATTTAAGAGTGTCATATTATAAATTTAGCAGATCTGTCACTCTAAAACAGTATCACTTCAGTAGTAGTTTCGATAGAATCGACACATAACGGTATTTGATTATGTTGATTAGTTCCGTTGTAAATTGGCAGAAAACAAACACTTGTTTTGCATGTACATATATGAGACACGCCATGCGATTTTGTATCTCCACACAACTGCATTATTTCATGAAAGACATTTACAAAATTTAACAAATTTTCCATTATATTCCACATGTACGTCAACTTCGGTATACATTTACGGAAAATTTCCATTTTCTGTAAATATGTTTCATGAAATATCTCAGAATGATGTTCTTATGTACAAACTCGCATGGCGTGTCTCTTACTATGGGCAGTAGAAATCTTGTGTTTCCATATTTATGGCACGTGTAGCCTGACCATGGGTAATATTTCGTGCACCTGATTTATGTCGATCTGTTTACTAGACAGGTTGTATAGTAATCGCACAGACATATACAGCCTGAATTTGTAGCTGGTTGCACAAACGAACGAATGCCTCTCGTTTACACATCGTTTTCGTTTTTATCATTAGAAAACTATTTTTTCATTGGAACGTTTAAACCTAGGGCACCATCATTTTCTAATTTAAAACTTTAAATAGTTGAAAGTTTTCACGTACAAAAGGAAACTATGCTCGTTTCTATGCATATCGTTGTACAAAACGATCGTTTTCATTCGTTGTCATTTGTGAACTATCAATAAATCCTCGCTGTAATGTGAAACATGTTCGGTTATTCTTACATAAATCAAAATGAAAACAGAAATTTACAAATGTGGTATTTTCACTGTAGAACGATCTGCACTCATGAGTACATATTGTGAATAAACAAATTACCGTGTTGCACATTGCAGGGAGTAACACACATGTCATAATTTGTGTATTATGTTATCCAATTCACATCAATTCAGAAACATTAGAATACAAATATATAACGTTGAGGATAATTTTATAACGTGTGCTGATGTATGTTGGAATAATCATTAAAGTTGTCGTTCATACTGGTTCGGATATGATAATAATAATACGGAAACATAGTAGGCATGTGATTACATATGCAATACTTAGAACACCGTTCGTCCGCTTGTACGAGGAGATAATTCGCGAAAGGCGGACAATGGTGCTTTAGAGTATTGATTGCACCCTCATACCCGTGCACTCTCTGTTACAGTGGCGAACATTGCAAGAGTGGTCGTCGTACCTATGTCTGGTATATGGGTGATGTGCCATAACGTCTCCATTTGCATGCTCTACATGTGTGTGTCTGGTAAACACTATAGTTGAAGGAACCTTCGAGGATGTGATTATCCTCCTAGATACTCATATAGTGTAGCCAAACTGACTTTGTTTTCGTAATTGTTTTTTGAAGTAACTGCCGAATACCGGTATGCAGCGACAACTGGATATGAACACATGTGAGTATTCGCCGGCCATCTTGTGTATATAAAGATTTGTTTCTTTTGCTTTAATTTTTAATTAATATTTATCTTCATCATACTTTACCCGTTTATCTGATTGATTATTTAGACTATCAATGATCTATTGTAATACAATAGTACATGCTACCAGTATTTACATGTAATGTTACTTGTGATGTGTGACATTGTATCATGAAATTTTAGATTCTCAATATTTTGTCACATGTCGTGGCATACGTCATCGATGGCACACACTGTCAAAACTTAGTTGTATACAATGGATCTAAATTTGTGTAATATGTTTAACAACTTTAAAACCAACAATTATTCCTCAACTCCGTTTGCTGTGATTAAATAAACGTTATTTAAAAGTACTACATGCTGTTGTTTTACCGCCATATACACAACCGCCTGCGCTAATCTTGTCAATATTGTTTTGTTTCGTTATTAATTTTCAAATATTCGAATATAGCGCTTGACATCAAGCATCTTGCTTGGCTGAGCCTGAGCTGTGCCACAGCTTAGGCTCAGACAATCAAGTTGCTTGATTGCGAGTTGGCATTGTCAATGCTTAGAAACGCTGATAGTATGGGCAAGAATAACGCAGGCGGCTTTGTAATCATAGAATGGCCTTTGTGAATTACCTCCCCTAGAGTATCACTATTTTCCGACAATGACTAAAATTTTAAGTATTGCGAAAACGGTGATATAACGTGAGACGTAATTCAAGGGTCGATATCAATTTTAACCCATCCCCACCCTTCCCCCAAACAGGAATATCACAATCTTACCCCCACCACACCACCCCCCACCCCCGTTGTCCCGAAAATACCAGAAGCTTAATTACCTGAACAGCCCACGTCTTGTTGGACTGCCTCGGCATTTATCTATAATAGAAGCCAAAAGTGCGAATGCAATCAGTTGAAAAGACATCAAAAAAGACATGAAAAGAAGATTGGTCCGATTCAAATTTCTCTGCAAAATGTTCAGACTAAATACATAAAACAGAATCCAAAATAAAACGGGATTTTCCCTTTTTCGCTCACTTTTTTGCTCTCTCGACACAACCGAATTCCACGTTTGAGCAGCTTTGGGGTCGAAATGTGATCAAACTCGCAAATTGGAAGCTCGTCAAATTCACCTAATTTTTCTGATCATTTCCAGGTTTCAGCTGTTTGGATTTGATTGATTGAAGGTGGTACATTTTATTTGGGTTTATTACATGCGAATCCACCATGACTTCACCATAGCTTGAATAGTTATACAGTCAATCTACGGTATGACAAATACCTTATTGTTGCTGCACCTCGGGTGAAAACAAGATTCAGACGGGCAATATGACACCATTTTGACTGTAGAGTCACTACGACTAAACTATAGCAGTTATAATTTGTGGCTATGACTGGAGAAATTGGCCAGTGGCATGATAACGTTTTATGTTGCTTGTTAGAAGCATGGCGTACTGTTTTATTGATGGTATGGCGAACGGTGCAGATCATGATTAGAATGCGCGGATACACATGCTGTGGCTATACTGGTCTGAAAACACATAAGCCCCATTTCCCCAGCCACAGGCACATTAATTATTATCAATGTTAAAGGTACAAGCCCACTCGGTAGGCACAACAAGTTCTCTATATGAATTAAATAAGTGTATACTTGTGTAACTATTCCACCAGTTCTAAAAATAATGATATCCCGCCAGACAGATCCATTTTCATTATACTAATTAAATGCGTCACTTGAAAAATATAATATTTTCGACAGATTATAAAGTATGATCATTACATATCAGAACATAAATACAAATAAAAAATAGTAATGTCCTTTAACATTTTAATGAAGCACGGTTATCGCCCTTGATATCAGTGTGTAAATTTACGTCTGAACATATGATATAAAATGAATAATAATGCCAATCAATGTGTGGGGTAATGGTGAATTAATGTTTATTTTACCAGAAAACGTCTCAGACGATGTCTCTGATATATAGAACAGTATATGCCTACTGAGTGGGCATGTACCTTTAAATTCTGGCTATTGAAATAAACGGAACGGCTGATAGCTGAAGCAGTTTGATCAGGAACAGGACTTCACGTACAATTGTCGTTTGAATGCGATCCAGTCGATGTAATATGTAGTCCCGAAATAAGCACAATGGAACCTGCCTACCCCAGACACCCGTGAAAATCGCTGCCAATCTGGCATATGACACATTTAAGACGTCTTTGTGTGTTACACTCGTGAACAGACATATTACAGTGGAACCTCTCCAAACCGGACACCTGGGGAGGTCCCCAGGGTGTCCGGTTTAGATATATTTCACTGTAAATCAGACATATTAGCGCTTCATGGCACATTCAAGTGTTTTGCAATTATGAAAAGTCATTGTAATCAGAGATACACAACAGCGAAAGACAGCTAAGTTAAACATCCATATTTTCCCCGAGTGTCCGGTTTAGAGGGGTTCCACTGTATCATCGGAGACATGGTAATACAGATTGATCTAACACAATAAGAAAGTGATGTATCGGTGTCCGGTTTAGATAGGTCCCGCTGTGCATTGCACAAACGCCCACATTGGCTTTGATTGATTGAAGGTATTTTGGTTTTATCACATGCGCATTCCCCATCCAGTCACAGATGGCCACATGTACAACAAGAAAATCATGCATGTGATGCTTCTGTTTAGAAGATATACGACATCTAAAACACCATTTCTCGATAGAATATTATATATTCTTCATATAAAATCCATGTTGCACATACGCATATGGCTTGATTTGGCTATATGTATATTGTACACATGTATATGTAGAGTGTGTAATCAAGAAAGATATGAATGTTATGCTTTTATTTAGAAGATATATATAATATACAACTCTAATTCGCCACAGCGTATCTGCATTGCGCCGAGCCGTTGGAATACCCAATTAAGTTACAATGACCTTGACGACTTGAACTTGCCATGCTCTCATCAACTTATCAACATCCGTTGACCATTTCGTTTTTCTGACAGTTATCACACTTCATTTGCATGTGTCCTGCCACATAAAATTTTCCATTCATAACTGCTGATCCTGGCTGTGTCATTGAGCGCCTGTGTAAACATTGTCTCCACATACAGTAATACACCACATCAGTGCACCCAAACCTACCTCAAAGCACACGAATTACATGATGTAAATCCCGCATTCTCATGTTCCGATGGCACAGTCGAGAAAATGTGACGTCTGTTGGTAAACACTCCATATCTTAAGCAGTTTTTGACATTTTTTAATGAAATAACAATTACTGGACATGCATGTGATGGTTCCATTCCGGATTTACATTTGGACAATTTTCAAATGTCGGAACCAAATGGGAGCCCTTTTTCAGATATATTATTTATATGGTGCCAATATTGAACCGACAAGTACTAACTTTTACATGACTGTGTAACATATTCAATCATCTTGGGCAGCAGAGAATGAAGCTATGGCGGCTTATAACAACACTATGAATATTCATGTTATGATTTTTGCTGCATTATTGTCAAGCAAGTCGCATTGGCTGCAAGCACAACCAACACTAGGTATGTGACAAACTGCCTCCTGTCGCCAGTGTTAACACTAAATTGGTAACCACAACTCTCATATGGCGGGAATATCATTTGTTTTATTTCCTGTGCCGCTTTTAACTGGATGTTCGGCATATTCGTCCGCAGGTATACATGTATGACCAAGACTTAGAATCAAACCCACAATATTCGCAGTGGTGTGTGGCAACACATACACATGCATTTGTTAACCTGGGACCCGTTTCACTAAACTTCGTACGACTAAGTGCAAACTTGAAATCCACAATAACATTTGTTTTGACAGACAATTTTGGAAAATATTTCGCGGTTGTGCTGTATTTAATGACATGAAGGTACACAATGATAGTATTAGAGAAACACGTTGATGTGGGAAGAAAATTCATAGAAATCTTAGTACGAACATTGTTACCGTACGGAATTTCGTGAAACGAGCCCCTAGCCTGCGTGGCAAAGCAAGATTGACCATCAGATATAGGTTATTGAAGGTGTATTGCAGACTACAAACATATCTTGCCATTGCAGGGGAGATAACAACTGCAGATGAAGTGTGCTACTCTTGCAGGAGTTACTGTGCATGCCTCAGATGGTGTGCCCAGCATAAACCAGATTGTTGTGCAGTTGTCCAGTTTGATCTGGGTCTACACTGTTTGACACAGACATGTTTACACTATTGGGTGCACACAGCATTCTGGCACTTGCAATGAGGTACTGGAGATCTCAAATGGTGATTTGATCAAAATAGACACCTGAATGATACCCCGGATCACGGATTTGATTGTATCTTGCTACGTCGACGACAACTCCCTAACGTGCACAGGACTCCGGCTTTGTGCTGGTGGTGAAACCGACAACTGGTGGGCACGTTCAATGTGCCTGGGTCCAAATCAACTGCCACCACTGGAAAGGAATGAAAGAGACAGTCAGCTGATGAAAGATATGCTGAAAATGAGGCTGAGCGAACAGACATTCAACATTACACTGTACGACTACACAAAGCATTCAACCTATCATGTGGAGTAATCCTGCCGAAAACTATTCGCGGAACGTCACAGCGAGGGCATCATCAACAATACGTCAACAAATAGCACCCCTTCTTACATAATGAGCCTGACCAGGCACTATTTTCTGCAACCACACTTTACTGTCTGTTCACATCGATTGTATCCTTTACTTCTAAACAAAAGGCATCACTCTTAATGATGTTACTGAAAATGTTATGCCCAGTGGTCAACCATTGCTCTAGAACAACATTTAAACATTTCAATTTCTGCAAAAAAAAAGAAAAGAAAATGCCACAATTCTGACAAGAAAATGCATTTAACATGCTGGAAACGGAAATAAATAATATTAATTACTCTCTCTATCAAACACGACACTATGATCTGCGTAAAAAAGAACCATGACTCCATGACCCAAACCGCAGACACGGAGTGTGACATAAGCTCAAATTTCAATGGAAATGACCATATGTACATGCAGTCACAAGGAACATGGATGATGTCCTATACCTTGTGAAATGGCCAAAGTCACAACTGGCGAAAGCATACCATGTTGATAGGTTACTGCCATACCAGGGCAGGAATTCACCAGTGTGGATTTCCAGACTTTGTAAAGATCTGTTGCGCGAGACAGGCGTCTCTTCTTAGTAGATACTTACAACACGAGCGGGTATACTGTTCTGGCGTACTGCAGTCGGATATGCTGAGAGAGTTTGTATGGTGATCTTGAATGGTTGATACGGCTGGTTGGGTAGAATCAACATATCACATCATACACATAACACATCACATCACACGAGACAGCGCGCTGCAACCGAGTATATTCACTGTTCGGTCTGATCACCCATAACGCTTAATATCGAGTCCGTGGTTTACACATGCGATTACCCAATCACCACAAGAGGCACCGAACACCGGTACAAATAACGCGACTAAGGATGTGGGATGTCGGGTCTGACGTGCAGTAGAATAGAACAATATACCCCGAAATACAGCGAGTGGATGATAACTGCTTCATTGAATATATTAACAACATGTACATGCAAATAGTAGTTTATTCCCGTTGAGTGCAGTCTCATTGTCACTATATTTCCAGTATGAAGTCCATCATCAAAGCAACTCATCAATGCCAGCCATGTCCAGCGAGTTTCCTCCACGTCGGGGATACAACAACCATGTGTCTAAGGCAAACCACAAGAGGACGAAGTTGGTTTGTCTGCTGTGTATCTCTGCAGAGAAGACGACCTCATTATCTTGTTGCTCATGTGAGGAAATACCACAAGGGCATGTACGCCAGCGTGTCTAAGAACTTTTTCACTACGGGTGCATCATTCTACCATACCCGGACAGCGCTCACCGCAGCGTGGGATGACGAGACTGTGTGTGCGTACCTGACTGTCTACCGTCGAGTGTGTGCCAAACCGACGACTTGAGGAGTGGACAGGTGGATGAGAAAATGCATGATTTATGGTCTGGCAGCAGCAGACAGTCATCCCGAGCTCTATTTCGTTGAAGGATGTTCGACCTGTGAGAAGACACTGGCACTAAAGTTGATAGCACTGTGCCTCTACAGCGATGAAGCGTCCGTAACAGTTGTGCCGGTCGACGGCGATTTTTAAAAAGTTAGACTGGTGCCGGAGATGTTCACCGACATCAGGGCCATCACTTCCCATACTAAAACAATGTCAGATCTGAAGAGATCGTCAGTCACACCTACATCACCAAATGGCGTGTGGGAGTTACATCAATCCGATATTTGCGACATGACGCGTAATCCTCATTGGGGATAGACGAGGCGTTCGTGACTGCGGCATTCCGCTGCAAAACGAGCAGGCGGTGGATTGAATAGTGTGTCGCAACACCACTTCCAGCTCTTGGTGGTGCTGTCGATACCGTGATCGACAAAGAGTTGAACTCGAAACCACCCATCACCGACATCTCTGTGGTGGACAATATCGTTCAATCGGAGACTGTTTTCTACTCGCCATAAAGCATTAATTACCAGGAATACGATCAGTTTGACGGCTTCCAGGTTCCAGTAAAGTCCACCCTGGAGCATGGCGCGATTTCCTTATTTGCCCGCTGTTGGCGTTCCTGGGACAAGGACGAGGAGGCCCAATTTAAAGACGGCGGACTGTTGTGGCCGCAACATCGTTGGAAGACTATGTCCAACGACGAGCGGCTCCAAGCCACAGAGTTTGCCGCCCTGACCTATCTACAACCGGCGCGGCAGAAAATTGTCCCACGGGTCAGGTAGTGTCTCCTCGACGTGTATACTTTCTTGGTTTTTCCTTGTATCACTGTACAGCAGACAACGAATAACACTAAAATGCGGTACTACAATATTGATGTACCGCACCACATCGTCAGCCGTGAGTCAGGCAGCACAGAGTGGTATGCAGTCGTGTCAATACTAATCTGGGTTGCCAACCTCGGGACCGAACACTGGACGAGATCATAGCGCGTGTTGCCGAGGTAGGGGTTCCCCTGAAATTATATAATGACGTGAACATATTGTATTATTAGTCTACACAGACAGTTTATACAATTAAGTATCTTTTAGTTTCTGAAGTATAATATTGTGGACATAAATAAATTAGTAGTGAACACGGACAGCATAATTATACAATAATGTAATTGTGTGTTCCTGGTGTATAAGCGTGTGGACGTATTTAATAATTAGTAGACAAGGACTGTTGATTCAATTAGTATTTTATATGCAACATAATA
>CM055280.1:19156613-19212032 GCA_029237695.1 Conchocele bisecta | reverse complement strand
TGCAACATAATATACATGTACATAGTGCTAATTATGGACTCGGCAGTGGCTCGAAATGATACTGATGATGCAAATGTAGTGTAATGACCGGGGGTAACTTCTGAGTTTGACTCAATTATACGTTTCATGCCAATCATATGACTAGGCCTCTAGAGTTTGAGAATCTTAGAATGTGACAATCTAAGATTTTGGTAATCTCAAAATGTTTCAATCTATGTTATAATTAAGTGTGAAGCATGTGTACTCACATAATTATGCTTGTACAGTCGTTTCTGTAAAAATGTTCCGGGTTTATACGTGTACAAAGTGTTGTGCGTTGCGTATCCGTGGAGTTTCCGTTAGTTGCGTTTCAAATCGTGTGTCGTCTACGTGTAATACGTTTTCGGCCATGCGTTGCGTTTCCCCACTCTTGCGCATGCGCGAAATTCGAACAAACCGTGTTCAACGCATTGAGTTTCAAAAGCGTGTAATCCGTGTACAACGGTTGTAAATGTATACAACGGTTGTAAACAACGCATTGAGTTTCAAAAGCGTGTAATCCGTGTACAACGGTTGTAAACGTATACAACGGTTGTGAACGTATACAACGCTAAGGTAAACCGTTTAAACGATTTAACGCTTTCTTTGACGAACGGTTACACGCTTCTACATGTACACAGCACCGTACAGATGAAACCGTGTTATACGTATAACACGTTTCCACGGGTTTTAACGCATTACACGTTTTGGTATGCCAACCGTGTATCGCGTAGAATGCGCATGCTCAGCTCGTTCTTCGTGTGTGTATACATGTGTATATACTTCTAGACTGAGCAGGGCTTCTAAAATTTTCAGTTTGCCGGTTCTGGACCGATTTTTGAACTCTCAGACCGATTGAGATTTGAAAACTAGTCTTAAAAATCGGTCTGAGACAAATTGCCAGTCGGCTGCTATTTCGCTATAAACCTTGTAAATTTACCGGTTTTGACCACCAAGTAATTTATGACACATATCCGCGGGCCATATCCGTGTTAAACCAGTGTGCAGCTCGGTGTGTATTCAGTTTCTCCAAATATCGATTTTTTTAACACATGCGTGGGACAGGTGTATAGCGGATTAGTGACTGAAATAGACTGGCTTCAGCGTAAAGATACGAGAGTTCCTAGACTCGCCATTTCTGATGATCATGATGATGTTAAAATAAAATAAAGAAACCATGCACTATGTTTATCTGTGTTCGTAATATTTAACCCCATGTAACTGACACGGACTATCTGCCCGGGCTATTCCATATTAAGTTAGGAACTGTTACATTACGCTGTATTAGGGGTCATTTTTGTGTATATAAAATGTACATGTACGTAGGAATGCCGCAGATCCTGATGAGCCGGCTCACGTGATCTACAATTCTCAAACATTTTGATAAACGACAAGGTACATCTGTCGTGTTAAAAGCGTGACTCATGGGGCATCAGGGATTAGGGATCAATTGAAGTGCTAAATCACACCGCCGATGTACTTTGAACTCGATCTGAGGGTATGTATTCGCGATATTTTAAAAGGGACGAAACAAGGACGCCTCAAAGCGATCGGGGCCGAACAGGTATTCGCGTTAAAACGTGTAACCGTTGTACACGTTTCAACGCTTTCATATAGCTACACGCTTCCAGGTAAAGCGTTGTACACGTTTTCAACTCTTTCACCTCGCTACATATGTATACGCCAAAGCGTGTTATACGCCTTGAAGCTAAACGTATTACACGCTTTACAACTAAACGGTTTGACAATGTGTATTACACGTGTACGAACCGTATTATACGTTTAAACAACGTATACAACCCTACAGCAAACCGTTGCGTTCGCGTTGCGTTCGCATTGAGTTTGCACGTGTTGTCTACGGTGGAACAAAAACGGAGACTGCACTGTATCTAGCTATCGTGCTATCTAGCTATATATATATATAACCCCATGTAACTGACACGGACTATCTGCCCGGGCTATTCCATATTAAGTTAGGAAACTGTTACATTACGCTGTATTAGGGGTCATTTTTGTGTATATAAAATGTACATGTACGTAGGAATGCCGCAGATCCTGATGAGCCGGCTCACGTGATCTACAATTCGCAAATATTTTGATAAACGACAAGGTACATCTGTCGTGTTAAAAGCGTGACTCATGGGGCATCAGGGATTAGGGATCAATTGAAGTGCTAAATCACACCGCCGATGTACTTTGAACTCGATCTGAGGGTATGTATTCGCGATATTTTAAAAGGGACGAAACAAGGACGCCTCAAAGCGATCGGGGCCGAACAGGTATTCGCGTTAAAACGTAACCGTTGTACACGTTTTCAACGCTTTCATATAGCTACACGCTTCCAGGTAAAGCGTTGTACACGTTTCAACTCTTTCACCTCGCTACATATGTATACGCCAAAGCGTGTTATACGCCTTGAAGCTAAACGTATTACACGCTTTACAACTAAACGGTTTGACAATGTGTATTACACGTGTACGAACCGTATTATACGTTTAAACAACGTATACAACCCTACAGCAAACCGTTGCGTTCGCGTTGCGTTCGCGTTGAGTTTGCACGTGTTGTCTACGGTGGAACAAAAACGGAGACTGCACTGTATCTAGCTATCGTGCTATCTAGCTATATATATATATAACCCCATGTAACTGACACGGACTATCTGCCCGGGCTATTCCATATTAAGTTAGGAACTGTTACATTACGCTGTATTAGGGGTCATTTTTGTGTATATAAAATGTACATGTACGTAGGAATGCCGCAGATCCTGATGAGCCGGCTCACGTGATCTAAAATTCGCAAACATTTTGATAAACGACAAGGTACATCTGTCGTGTTAAAAGCGTGACTCAAGGGGCATCAGGGATTAGGGATCAATTGAAGTGCTAAATCACACCGCCGATGTACTTTGAACTCGATCTGAGGGTATGTATTCGCGATATTTTAAAAGGGACGAAACAAGGACGCCTCAAAGCGATCGGGGCCGAACAGGTATTCGCGTTAAAACGTGTAACCGTTGTACACGTTTCAACGCTTTCATATAGCTACACGCTTCCAGGTAAAGCGTTGTACACGTTTCAACTCTTTCACCTCGCTACATATGTATACGCCAAAGCGTGTTATACGCCTTGAAGCTAAACGTATTACACGCTTTACAACTAAACGGTTTGACAATGTGTATTACACGTGTACGAACCGTATTATACGTTTAAACAACGTATACAACCCTACAGCAAACCGTTGCGTTCGCGTTGCGTTCGCGTTGAGTTTGCACGTGTTGTCTACGGTGGAACAAAAACGGAGACTGCACTGTATCTAGCTATCGTGGTCTGTATCAACTTTGTATTCGCTGTTTTATAACTTGATTCACAATTGTCAACATTTTGACAGGTCTCCAAATCCCATGATGCAAGTTTATACAATATTAATACCGTAACGGAGGCTGAGTGCATTTTTAGTCTCTGAGTGAACGATATTGTCCACATATTATATTTGGCAAATCCGCATGTTATCATCGCCCGCTTCACAACACAGGGGACAATATTCGAGGGAAATACTACAGTTTTAGCTCCCCACCCCACCCCTTGTCCCGAAAATATCCGATGCTTAATTACGGAAACAACCGAAGTGCGTGTATCTATAATAGAAGCCGAAAGTACGAAGGCATACAAATTAACTGACAACAGAAGAGCTCAAAAGTCAAACATGAGAACAACATGTCCATTTGGGACCATTGGTTCGATTTGCAAATATGTAAAAACGGTTGTCATAATACTTCTTTGAAAAGTTGCTACATGTCCATGTATATACCATTATACAGCTGATTTTCGAATAATCTAATGTTTAATAAGTGTTCGAACCGTAGCTTAGCTACATGTAGCTGCATTATTCGATACACTAGTCAAGTATTAATAGATTGATTGCACATTTGTCAGGGGACAAACCCTTTCTAAATATGCTTGCAAGCATTTCTTTCTGCATGTTAGTCCATTCTAGTTAGATAACACTAGGTACATGTACCTTTGCTACACATTTTAACTGGAATACTCCAAAAGTATACGGTAATTTTCTGCTGCTTTCATTGGTCATCTGGATGTTGATGAATCTATTTGTAATCAACCTGCAACATGTCGGCACTGAATGTAGTATAAATAAAACACAGGGTCCTACGACAAACAAACTGCGATCTTCTCTGACCTCTCGACTTGCACCGTTCTGCAATTGCCGCCAGACCCAACACTACAGAACCGGCTGTGTTAATCTTGCCAATATTTGTAAATATCTTTATTAAAAAATAATTGATTCATCTCTGATACAATGCAGACCAGGTGGGGTCTGCTAACAGATAATAAACTTCATGCTGTGAAACCGACTTTGGGCAAATGGACTTCTGTCTACAGATATGCACGCCGGGATGAAGTTGTCCTTAGTCGGTTACGCATTGAGCATACACGCCTAACGCATTTGTATATGTTCAAAGATGAGCTGCGTCCATGATGTATTCCATGTCACTGCGCATTTACCGTGCAACACATCCTACTAGACTGTATCGACTTTGTATGCAGAATTATTATACTGAATTTATTACATTATCACAGCCATTTTGGCTGTGATAATGTAATCAATTCAGTATGATAACAATTAATAAATGTATCCTTAAATTGAAAATGTCTCCCTCAAAGTATATTTTGCTAGATAAGTATACTTTGTTATGTTGGTGAAATAGGCTACTGGTTTGGCCGTCACATACGTCTTTGGCATTTTGTATGTGACAATTGAATCTGGTTATAACCCTTATTTTTCGTAATCATGTTTTAGGGAAGGGGTCAAGTGACTTTGGTGTGGTATGGACCTGGCACCAGGTCAGGTTATTCTAATTTCATGGCTGAAAATATTGTTTCTTGATGTAAATATTCCGTTCTGATTTTGGGATTTCCCCCTCAATGCAGCAGGTTAAAATGGGATCGAACCCGTTTGCACGGCCTTACATAACATTAGCTGTTGATAGGCCGCTAAACACCAATATACAAACAAACGCATAATTGACTTTCGAATTGGCGGTATATGTCGGTTTCAAGTCACGTTGCTATGTTTAGTTTAAACTATGTTTAAACTAAGCTACGTGTCGGGAACCCGATAAACGCCGCCAAGTACTGCAACGTGTTTTCCAAGTTCAGTAACGTATATATATAATCAAGGTGCATGATCACGTGGTTATATCAACAACTATCATGGCTGAAAGTGTTGAAATCTTACCCACTCCAAAGTAAGTATCATTTGATATTGTCTTTAATATGAAACGGATTTTGATGAAATATTGCGGCACAGACTTATGTCGTTTTTGCGAAAAATCGATTTCCGTGTCTACAGACACTGAAATCGATTCTTCGCAAAACCGACAGGAGTTTGGGCCCAATTTCTCTAGTCATAGGGACATATACATGATACAGGTGGTATATTACCTTTTTCTTATCCTATATACCAGGCATGCGTCACGTGTCCAACGTGAATGTCAAACGTACGGAGCCCCGCAAGGGACAAATACTTCTTTTTTCTTAAACAATTCGTTCCCTCAATTTAACAATTCGTTGCCACGAATTAACAATTCGTTCCTACGAATTAACAATTCGTTCCCTCAATTTAACAATTCGTTCCCACGAAATAACTATTCGTTCCCACGATATAACCATTATTTGGTGGGAACAGAATTGTTATATCGTGGGAACGAATCGTTAATTCGAGGGAACAAATTGTTAAATTGAGGGAACGAAATGTTATTCAGTGGGAACGAATTGGCAGTTCGAGGGAACGAATTGTTATTTCGTGGGAACGAATTGTCATTTCGTGGGAACGAATTGTTAATTCGAGGAAACGAATTGTTATATCGTGGGAACGAATTGTTAATTCGAGGGAACGAATTGTTATATCGTGGGAACGAATTGTTATTTTGTGGGAACAAATGAATAAACAAAAATCCATGTTCCCTGCGGGGCTCCGTACAAACGTAGTTGAAATGATGAGTTTTTATATGCGTTATATATCTACGACCGAGCCAGTTCACGGCCCACATATTTTTGACATTTTCATTCAATAGCTCAGAAATAGATCCCAAAGGTCAAGATCAACGAGGATCACGGGTCCATAAAGGACTGAGCCGCCTTCTGCCATTGACCCACCAAATTGTGACGGAATATTTCCAGCACAAAAATATTTACACAATTCCCTAACATTTGATTGGCCCGTAGCAAGTATCTGTCCAAAATTTATATCCCAGTAAACTCCCACGCCGAACTACTTTCCGTAACCGTGAGGCGCAGTTAAAATAATTCTTAAGAAAACGAAAAATAAATACATTTTCTTGATGAATTTATTTCAAATGCTGGAATTATAAGGAATGAATGGCCTTTTTGTTGAATTTATCAGGGATATAAACCTGGAAAAGTCGCGGGAATTCCCGCGACTTTTCCAAGTTTATACCCCGATAAATTCCACAAAAAGGCCATTCATTCCTATAATATTTCATGCCAGATGTTTATCTTAACTAGGAATGACGTGTATAAAATTGCAAATACTTAGAATAGTAGGCTTTGAGAAGATTTGATTGTGTTACGTGTTAAACAAATACATAAAAACACATAAAATATGGGTCAGTGGACAATAGTCAGTAGTCAACAATGTACATAGCTCCCTTACTCCACTCACTGACTCCTTCAATTGCGCACCACACTTTGAAATTATTAATATTGGATATATCCAAAGTACGTTCTCTTTGAGGTTGCCTATTTTATAATTTGAATCATATAAGTAATCTACCGTGACACACTGGGTATAGCTGTTAGAAATCTCAATGGTACTGCACGTCGCACAGCCGTGAAATGTTTCACGTCGAAAAATGCACCGGTTTCCTGGCGAGACACCACTCAGCTCTACTTAGAGCTACCGCATAACGAATTTCCGTCTAGTAACCGGCGCAAATTCTTGCGCCGGTTACTAGACGAACATGTGTTTATGCAATATCTTCTTCATGAATGGGATTCGTCAGGAATCCGGCGCTTATTTCGACGTGAAACGTTTTACTCATGTAACACCAGTGAGAATAGTCCGCTAGTTTAAAGAGTGTGTGGATACAGATGTTCAACTAAATGGACATGTAGAAGAAGAACGTGCGTTCGCATTGGTTGATTGGATCCATTCATGTGCTTGTATAATCATGATGGATATATGAAGTGCCAGTTGTGTTTAACTGTTTATCTATCGCTGCCTATGCAAGACAGATAAAGTCCGGAAAACATGGATGGACGTAGATGACCGGTTATGAATTTCATGAACACGCGGAATTGAATATACTAAATGTGAATACTGTACTCTGTTATCGGTGTCAATTTTATGGAAGCGTCCTGGCGCCAATGCTAACATATATTTATCTCCTAATTAGGAGATACTAACTCCTAATTATGGGATACTAACTCCTAATTATGAGATAATATCTCCTACTTAGGAGTTAGTATCTCCTAATTATTATATTAATAGAACAGCAGACGCTAGTTTTCCGCCTATCAAGATAAACTAATTAGGAGATACTAAGTCATTATTAGGAGATACTGAGTCCTGATTAGGAGATAATGTCTCATAATTAGGAGTTAGTATTTCCTAATTAGGACTTATTGTCTCATATGTATGACTTAGTATCTCCTAATTAATAGATAAATTATGTTTTAGCATTGGCACATATAGTAGTCCTAATTAGGAGATATTAAGTCCTAATCATGAGTACTAATTTCTAATTATGAGTTAGTGTCTCCTTTTAACATTGGCAATAGGACGCTTATATACAATTGTGTTTGATGTTGGACCTATATATAATGCGTATTACTCAGGAATATAAAATTGCAAACAATCTGGATTTGTTCCGGATTCCGTTGAATGACATCAGGAGCACATATATTTGGTAATATAAACTAAGCCATCAAGTCCACATATTTTATTAATGTTTCATAGTAATTTTATTTTGTTTCAATTGTTATATTAATCGGAACTTACAACATGGCTCTTTTTGTTGATAATTAACGTGATGACAACTCATTACATTATTGATATATTAGAACAACAGACGGCTATTTTGATTTGTACCTATTAACAGCTGAAAACGTTTGAAGCGCTATATAAAATGTCAACACAATACCAATGTCGGACATGATCTGAATAAACGTCGGGGGAACTCTGTTTTGGACCACCGGGAAAACGTTAAGAGCAATTCCCGACACTCGCCTGTCCAACATTTCTGAAAAATCCACCGAGTACATGAAATACATACAGACGTTCTTCTTCGACCGAAACCCGTAACTGTTTAATTCGGTGCTGGATTATTACCGCACCGGAGAGTTGCATTTACCGAAGGATGTGTGTGGTGCGGCCATCCGGAATGAGTTGGAGTTTTGGCAGATTTCCTCTGCGAGTATTGCCGACTGTTGCACGGCTACCATTTTCCAGTTTGAGGATGAAATCGAGGTGGCCAACAAGCTGAAGGAGCAGTTTGAATCTCGAGGTGAGGCTTATTTGTGGCTGCGACTGGAGAAAGGAGGCGGCTTGATGGATTTGTCACCGTTGTAGCTCCTGATCAAATAGTACACATGTAGATCTACCCAGACAACGATCTGTATTGCTTGCTAGGAGCATAGAGTGTGTTTCATTGATTCCATGGCGAACGTGCATATCCTGTAGCCAATTTCATCAAAATTGCAAAGTATTCTTATCTAGTAAAGTATACTTTGAGACAGTAATCATTTATTTTTTCCAAAATGCATTATTTCGTATAGAACTAACCACTGCACATATTTTATTATTAAAAGTATGCAGAATTATTATACTGAATTTATTACATTATCACAGCCAAAATGACTGTGATAATGTAATAAATTCAGTATACTAAAAATTAATAAATGTATCCTTAAATTGAAAATGTCTCCCGCAAAGTATACTTTGCTAGATAAGTATACTTTGCAATGTTGGTGACATACATGTAGGCTACTGATCAGACGTAAATCAATAAGTCTCATTTATCCAGTCACAGCCACCGTTTTGTATATTTGTAGGTCTATCTTTAATCTCGATAAAACGGACAGCTATGGATACGCCGTCATATGTTCTTAGTACAAGTGATCATAATGCCTTAGGCCAGAGATACAGTTTGGTTGTAGAACCTGAGCAATTGATGTAGGCATACTAACCTACTCAGAGATCCAAATGCAAGGTGCCTACGTGGTTACAACAACAACAACAACAACGTCGCCCACTCCAAAGTAAGTATTATTTTATATTTTCCTTAATATGCAACGGATTTTTATGAAATATGGCGCAGCAAACGCGTCTTTATGAGATGCATTTGGTGGTCCATGGTGTTTGGCACAGACATATGTCCTTTTTGCAAAGAAAATCGATTCTTCGCAAAAACGACAGAAGGTTGGGCGAAAATACAGAGACCACCAAATGCAGCTTAACAAGACGCGTTTGATGCGCCATATTTCATCAAAATGCGTTACGCAATAAGGACAATATAAAATAATACGTACTTTCAATCGGATGGATTCTGGAAGTTTCAGTACTTGGTGTTGTTGTTAGTACCACGTGATCATACACATTGTATTCGCAACTCACAGCCTATGTTTATCCACACAGGGTATGAGTACACCAAGGACGAGCTGGCGTCCAGCAAATGGAATCGTGCCAAAAATATCTTCTGGAACGTAATGGAGGTCCCATCGTCGTGTAAATACGCCAGGGTACGTACGGAGAACATAAATGATTACCCAACTCCCTATATATGCTGATATTCCATAGTTTTGACAGGGGCGTCGGAACAGGGGGCCGTTTCACTAAACTTCGTAAGACTAATATGTTCGTAAGTGCAAAATTACGATAGTCTGTAAATTTCACATTAACAACGTTTTCTTGTAAATACTTATTGGATTTACATTTATTGAGCACAGGCTGCATATGCAGCCTATGCTCAATAAATATAAATCAATAAATTTAAATTTACAGACGATCTTAAATTTGCACTAACGAACATTTTAGTCGTAAGAAGTTTAGTGAAACGGGCCCCAGGTCCGGTAGGTCCGGCCACTGCCGGATCAATAATTTTTACATATTTGGAATTCACATAAATTATATTTATAAAAAGAAAACGGAATGTAAATATGTTTTCTGCCATTTTTCTCATTTCTCATCAAAAGTGTATGTCTCGGCGAGACGGTTCACCTGGGTGGTACGAACATACACTTTGGGGCGAGGGTAGTGGGGCACCCACTAGATTCGCCGGACCAACCTTGTGATGCGTCTGGCGTCCCTGTTTGACTAATTCCCTGGGTTTTGTCGTGCCTGGGAAATAGTTCCGCGTGCCCGGTCAATGGTTCCGCGTGCCAGTCGATTGCCTGACGCCATGATTATTTTCGAAGATTACGTCATAAAATTGAACGTAATTTAGATTGGCCCCACGCCGCATTTACGTTCATTGTGTCACATACACTGTTACAGGTTGAGTAATAAAACAGTTCATTCATGGTAATTCGGGGAACAGTCAAAACATATTGCCACTTGGTGCTGTGGACGACCAGGACGACCCGATGCACTATTGCCGTCGGCCTTCGGCCTCAGGGCAATGGTGCCTCTGGTCATCAACAGCACCTCGGGACAATAGTTTTGAATGGTGCCTCTGTAGCCTATTTCATCAAAATTGCAAAGTATACTTATCTAGCAAAGTATACTTTGAGGGAGAAATTTTCAATTTAATGATAAATTTATTAATTTTTATTATTTTGGCTGTGATAATGCAATACATTCAGTATAATAATTCTGCATACTTTTAATCATCAAATATATGCAGTTGTTAGTTCTATATTAAATAATGCATTTCGGGAAAAATAAATGATTACTCCCTGAAAGTATACTTTGCTAGATAAGTATACTTTGTAATGTTCATGAAATAGGCTACTGGTCAGCACCTCGGGACAGTAGTTTTGACTGTTCGCCGAATGACCATGTAAGTGACTGTAAATGCATGGTTGCCGCTGAGGCTATTGCTTATTCCACGATTTTGTATCGAACTATATTTGGCTATTAAACACCTTAAATATAAAACATATTTAAATTTAAGTACATTCCCATCAAAAACACAAAAATCGCCCTCCCCACATTTGTTTATTTGATGAAATTCCATCAAATATTGATGTTATTGCGAACAAAAATGTGTTTCTATCCATAAACTTAACATGGAACTAAAAGGGGAAGAGGCCATAATCAGAAATTTGGCTTGGAAATGATGTAACTAAGAAAACAAGTTAGTCTGTTTTACAAAACCTGGCCACATTATACGGCATTATAAACAATGCAAAAACAATTTTGTTTTCGATAACCCATATACATGTAGATCTTCGCAGAGTGAAGATGTCTATGGGGATTTAACATGCGGACATTTTCTAATTTCAGGAATAGTGATTTTTTAAATTTAGCTTTGTTTTCTTAGTTAGATCATTAGTCAGGTTTCGGAGTCAAGTTCCAAATGTTGCTTGGTTTTTTTTCACTCCTCTATCAGCTCTTCCACCTCCTTTTCCCCTTATGTTGAGTTCCCATAGACAAATAAATTTTTCGTAAAAAAATCATTATTTGAAAAAATATTCACGAAATCAAAAGAAAGCTCATTATTAAATTTAGCTATAATTTATTACTATCGAAAAGAATAGTGTTATTGTATAGCCATACAATTTGGGCAGGTTTCGTGAAACAAATAGTAGATCTTGAAAATCGACCAAATAAAACATTTGGAGGAGCCTCAGGGTGACTTTTTTATTAGGTAAGAAAAGGTATTTAAGTCGAATATTGTTTGGGGAAATGGTGCTCATTGGTTTTAAGACCAGTGTCGATCCAGATCAGCCCGTGTATCCGCACTGTCTGATCAGGATCTGCATTGCTCGACATTCCATCAATGAAACACAGGTCATGCTTCGGACAAGCAATATAGATCGCTATCAGGCTACAGGAGTTTGCTATTTGATCAGGAGCTACACTGGTCACATATCTCATAAACCCCATTTCTCCAGTCACAGTCACATTATGCTTAGTGTTCCGAAATGTGGAATTTTTTATGCACGTCAACTGTGTACATGTTCTATACATCCGCGTTGTTCCCCCTTTTAACTGACATCATCATCAATGGCAGTTTCGCCTGCAGGTATTCCATGATCCATTAGTGTTCCAGTGTAATTTTTTATCCGTCCCCGAGGAAAATATTTCATTGTGAACATTTATTTCTCTATTGATACCGATTTTTTACCTATTATTGAGTTTTAATAGTTTCCATATGCAAAATAAACGACATCATTTGTGGTCGTGACTGACGAAATGGGGCTTATTGGATCTGTGTAGCTCCTTATCAAATAGCAAACTCATGTAGCCTGATAACGATACATATTGCGTGTTAGAAGCATGATGAATGTTTCATTGATGGAATGGCGAACAGTGTGGATCCTGATCAGACTGTGCGGATGCACAGGCTGATCTGGATATACACTGCTCGCAAAGCACATAATCCCTATTTCTCCAGTCACCGCCACATTTCATCGTACATACATTGTATAATTGATTCTGGCTCCGTAAATACCACTCTTATCGATCTCGTCTTATATCGCTGATATTGCCGTAGAAAATCAGTTATAATTTGTATTAATGTTCGTCAAAAATCGTCATAAATATGTTATTAAAATGCCTTATTCTGTCAATAGTTGAAGTCACTTATGTAACACATGTCATCTTTTATAATTCAATTCATTCTATGACATTCAATCCATATCACATAGAATGAAACGGTACGGATGAAAACAGTGTACAGTGCAACCTCTCTAAAACAGCCACCCATGGGAAGACGCAAAAATGGTTGTTGTAGAGAGGTGGCTGTTGTAAGGAGGTCAATGCTGTACTAAATTTTGTCGTCCGCTGATTATTTATGTTCTTGGATAATTCCCATCAAAAACATGGTTTGTCAACATTTTAGCATCTAAAATGCTGTTAAAACATGTTTTTATTGAGAAAGAATGCAAAGCAACAGCAGACGATGATTTTCGTGCTCAGCAGTCTGAGGGTTTGATACAGAGGAATTCATCCATTTAGGATATAAAATAGTGGCTGTTATAGAGAGGGTGTTGTTGTAGAGAGGTGACCATTCGGGGAGGTTCGACTGTACATGAAACGAGGCTGGAACATGAATATCATTTTCGTAAATGAGTATATATACATAGAGAATAGTAGGTTAGTGCCGTGAATGGGAAAACATATCTGGCAAGGCTCAGGAAACGGAAAATATAATTTTATTTATTTTCCATCAGAAGTATATGTAGTGACCACCATTCGAACCGTCTCACCGAGACGGTTCAAATGAGTGGTCACAACATATACTTTGGTTCAGAAATAAGGAAAATAGATAGAGAATAGTAGGTTAGTGCAGTGAATGTGAAAAAAATATCTGAAAAGGCTCAGGAAACGGGATGGGCGAGGCTCTGCCGAGCACATCCCGTTTCCGTGCCGCGCCATATATGTTTTCCCATTCTATTTATCGCGTCAACACCTACAAATGGCTGTAAAATGCAAAAATAGTATTGACTGGATATCAAAAATGTTTCACGGCAACGTGTTTCACGGCACATACGCACTGTGTTGACGTGATAAATATGATTATGCGTGACTCTTTATGAGAAATCTTACTATATGCGTTGACCAACCAGTGTAGTCCCAGATCAGTCGACGTATTGGCACGATCTGATATGAGCATCCACTGTTCTCCACTCCCCTCACGACGACCAGTGTAGACTCATATCATCTAGCTCACCTGTGCCATCTGATAAGTGTTCACTGTTTTCGAAATCAATATCGGCAAAAACTGGCGATGCAATAAGGGCGTCAATACCCTAGCTGGATCCATATTATAGGTCATATATCAATTCCCACAAAGCATGGCCATTATGATTATGTGATTATCTGATCGTGATGTATTCTCTCTTTATGACTTGTTATACATCGATACGTCTGTAACGTCAATATTCAAAGATTATCCTATTAATAACAACCACTGGGAAACGCCGATGATGAACATATTTGGGTTGCGATCTGATAATGATACAATATATAAAAAGGCGTCATTTTTGGACCTACTTCATGGAAGTCTGTGAACCGGGAAGTGCGGGTGTTTGCGCTTGTGTCCGTGAACTAATGCGGTGCTATTTAGCTGCGCCGAGAGTGATCGTCTCAAAACATTTAAAATATACACCAGATAGTATCCACCTATAATATTCATATTTGTGACTGTGACAGGGGACATGGATAAGTAGGTTAGTGCCGCGAATGGGAACACATATCTGGCAAGGCTTAGGAAACGGGATGGGCGAGGCTCTGCCGAGTACATCCAGTTTCCGTGCCGCGCCAGATATTTTTTCCCATTCACGGCACTAACATACTATTCTATTTATCCCGTCAACACATATACATGGCTTTAAAATGCAAAGAAATAATTCCAGCAACCGCACATATTCATACGCAGTGATTAGGTCGTATTGACAGGATACCAAAAATGTTTCACGGCCCTGTGTTTCACGGCACATACGCACTGTGTTGACGGGATAAATTAGGCTTATGCGTTTTGAAACCAATGTACAGTAATATCGGCCTGTGCATCTACACAGGCTGATCAGGTTATGCACTGTTCGCCATTCTATGAATATAATTATAATATTCACATTTTTGTTATATCTATTTCATATTTACAATGTACAGTGTATGTTACTTCCTATTGGTTGTGATGACGTGTATATCCTTCATACTGAGCAGCCACACCTTGTTCCGCACCAACCGGCCTCCCCTCCATCCGAACGTCACACACATGAAATCCCGCTACGGCGAACTCCTCCTGGACTTCGGCAACGAGAAGATGGCTCTGATGGAGGGAACGGACGTCATCCCCGCCTTCTACTACATAAATAATCTCTTCACGGCGTTCTTCACTCTCGAGCTGACACTTCGCTTCATGACAAGTCCAATGAGGAAGATGTTCTTTAGGTTCAACCTGAACCTGCTTGATCTGGTGATCGTGATCTCAATGTGGGCAGCGTACATAATGGACCAGACGTGGAGGACGACAAGTGAGAAGAGGGGAATGAGACGTTGATGTGTTTTTTTTCTGATCGCTAAGGCCTGCATCATACTGCGCTTACTGCGGTTGTTTCGACTCGCGAAGCATTACAACGGGCTGAAGAGTATGTACCTTGCGCTGAAGGCGAGTTCGCGGGAGTTGGGATTGCTTTTGTTGACGTTCATCATAGCTTCGGCGATACTCGGCGGTCTTGTGTACTACGCGGAGTACTTCGAACCGAAAACGTTCAAGAACGTGCCGATAGCTATGTTGTGGGCAATTGTTTCATCGACCACGGTGGGTACGGGGATTCTACCCGGTGGGGCCGTGGGGTATATCGTTGGTGGACTTGGTGGGATTTGTGGATTACTAGTACTCTCAATGCCGATAGCGGTGATAGCGACACATGTCAACGAATATTACACAAGAAATAAGGTTAGAGAGAAACAAACGCAACGGAAGCGAAATATTATCTCCAAGATGAAAAAGTTATTTGCTCATAATACGGCATTGGTGAATATTGCGAACAACCTCAACACCAACACACAACATAATGACGGCACATTTGCAAAAGCTTGTATTTTTTTTATTGTATTTACTAGGTAATCATACGGGGATTACTACCCGGTGGGGCCGTGGGGGTACATGTATATCGTTGGTGTACTTGGTTTGATTTGTGGATTAGGATTACTCTCAATGTCGATAGCGGGGATAGAGACAAATTTCAACGAATATTACACAAGAAATAAGGTTAGAGAGAAACAAGCGCAACGGAAGCGAAATATTCTCTCCAAGATGAAAAAGTTATTTGCTCATAATACGGCACTGGTGAATATTGCGAACCTCAACACCAACACAGAACATAATGTCGGCACATTTGCACATGCTTGTATTGTTTTATTGTATTTACTAGGTAATCATAAACAGGCTATGGGATCACATGGTTTCTGCATTTTTCCGAACCAGACTTTCCGACGTGATGTAATATTGACAGCATATTTTCTTTAAAATCTTCCTAACAAACGGACAGATTTTAGTATATATATTTTACATAATTTTTTCATAGGTGACCGAAAAGTTACTTGTAACGTTCACGAATACTCGAATACCGTTTATTTATTTCCTTCAAACTTAGACTTGCATTTGCATTGACCGATTTTGCGTCAAAACTACAGATTTATCAGATTAAACCTTTCAACACCACATGCCTGTATCGTGTGGTAGAAAGATATTAAAGAAAACATATTGAAAACACATATACAAATATGACATTACGCCGTTTGGAAACCACGTGATCCCACATCCTCATAAAAGAGTAAAATGCAATGGTGTTTCCAAAGAGAAAACAGAGTACATGGGCGTCATCATATTTTTGGAAAGGGGGTTCGACTTTCAGCTGTGAAGCAACCGAAATATGTACATGTAAGGCGTCAAGGGTTGCCCCTGGACACTTTACATATTTCGGTTGCTTTACAGACCTGGAAATGTTTTGATTATTAGCATGATTAGAAGCCAAATGCTGCATTCGAGTATGTTTAGACAAGAACTACCCCCTGTGCAAAGAGTTTTGGGTCATTTTAAGACGTGTATTTCTGAAAATTGGCGATATGTTTGGTGTCGCTGTACTGTGTGTTGTTAGTATATCCGATTTCAATATTACAATGTCTGCTCATTCATGCACTGACAATTGCTATCGTGGACCTCATATATATTTAACAACAAAATGGGGTTTGTACGAACCTCCCCTGATGACACCCTTAGAGAAGCGGTTACTTTGAAGAAGCAGAAGTAGAAGGGTTGTCAATAACATTTTGTTATGGTGGCATATTTCTACCATCTATATAACGTGATAACGTGTTAGCTAAGTCGTCTTAATACACCTTATAAGTCGTCTTAATTACATAATTATCGCGTCCAGACCAGATAAATTGGACACGATAACTACATGTAACACAAAAACTCGTCAAAACCGTGATACTGCCACTAATGACATTGATTTCATGACATTTTATCTCGTCTTGATCAGTTAGTAAGTCGTCACGAAGGGCTAAACTGTGTTATGTCGTCTTATTGTCTTTATTCGACGAGAATATTTGTAGAAACGAAAATAAAATTCGATGTCTCGTGTGGGCCATATGACGTTTTTGACAAGATTTCGGGTTAGTTATCGCGTCCAATGTATCTCGTTTTAACCAGTTAGTATGACGTCATGAGGGGATAATGATGTAGTTAAAACGTCGACTTAAATATCACGTTATCACGTTATGTGGATGACATTAATATGCCACCGTATTTTGTAGTCATCGTTGTGATAAATTATAAATGTTTTCACGTATCCTGTCTTACAAGGAACATCGGATTCGATATTTATAAATCCTCTTCCACCCTAATAGGTACATTGGACACTGCACGTGTATTGGCACCCATTAGAGCCACAAGAGACACCACAAACCCACTTCCATTTGCAGGCTCGTTTGCGACGGAGCTTGGCGTCCTCTGTAAACAGAAAGGAACGTAAACGGCTATGAGGCTAATACTTTTATAATGCAGTTGCAGTGGAAACTCTCTAAACCGGACATCCGGGAATATATGATTGTTTAAGGAATTAGGTCATAGAAAGATACATTTATTTTCCATGATAATTGCTTCATAAGATTGATGTAATATATGAATATAAGATAATAGAATATTGTCGTTTTACTGTATACTATATGGTACATTGAGTTGCTATCCCTGCCATCTTTGTATCACCACTTCGAGCGTTTGACACATACAGACAATAATATGACAGTACACCTAATAAAACGTGGTACAATACATCATATACAGATCTGACAACAGCGTACTATATGCCAGCAAACTATACAAAAAGAACAGATATCAGAGCATTTCTCCCATCATTGTCCAAATATATTTCAACGTGTAAACTTTTTCAATCTGATGAACAGCCTATTGTTAGTGTACATGTTACACATGGGTAAAGCCATATTTGCTCGCATAGTAGGCAAGTAGACACCGGTAACAATACACTCAGGTATATATGGAAAACAATCGGTGAGGTGTGACCAATGTGTAATGTTGGACGGTTCCGAAATAGAGGGGTGCGGATAGAAAATAAAGCCGTTATTTATTGACGTTTTACCTAAAAAAACATAAACTAATTACACAAACTAATAAGAACACACATATAATGAATAGTATATAAAAACTTTTCTGTCAAATGGGAAGCCCGAACTCGCAACCTTCCGGTTAACGCCACGCATGTCATTGTATGGTATTTTCCCCTAAACTACATGTAGGACTTGCCCGTCCCGTGGCGAACTTTGAACATTCATACTTTGTTATCCATCTATAACTGCTTATATGTCACTGGACTTGATAACTAACTAATATAGTTCAGTAATGGGTACATATGGATGGTATGTATTGTGTGGTTGGCCTTGTATAAGTGACACACCGTGCGCTTTTCTGTGTATGAGGCTATTTTCAATGGCAGGGCAGTAGCCGATTTCACCAATATTGCAAAGTATACTTTTCTAGCAAAGTATACTTTGAGGGAGTAATCATTTATTTTTCCTGAAATGCATTATTTCATATAGAACTAACAACTGCATATGTTTGATGATTAAAAGTGTGCAGAATTATTATACTGAATATATTACATTATGACAGCCAAAATGGCTGTGATAATGTAATAAATTCAATATAATGTATAGTAATATATGTATCCTTAAATTGACAATTTCTCCCGTAAAGTATACTTTACTAGAAAAGTATACTTTGCAATGTTTGTGAAATCGGCTACAGGTGAAACTGACTGATGGCTGGAACACACAAATTGGCTGACTTGGACACTCCACGTGCCATATAGAATACAATATTGAGGCAGTATTCACACATATGTTACATGTATACATACATGTATATTCCATCACATTTACGAAGCAATGATATCTGAAGAGATCAAACGATCATCAGGTATAAAACGTGTCCTTCAGTTAAATGTGTTTTGCTGTCGTGTACCTCTGGTTATAATGACTGTTCATGATGGCAAAACACTGGAATGTGCCATGGAGTGCTCACTTGTATGATTTACAGTGGAACCTCTATAAAACGAACACACCATCCGACCTCACAGAGTGTCCGGCTTTGAGGAGTTTCACTGTGTAGTAATAATTACATGGATTCTGGTTGTTCAGTCGTCATTTGACGGTAAAATGTTAGGACATACGAATGTTCTACATATTCTTATATCTATGTTTGTGGCTGTGGTTTGAGAGATTGGGCTTATTGGTTTTGCGACCAGCATAGATCCAGATCAGCCTGTGCATCCGCACAGTCTGATCAGGATCTACACTGTTCGCCGTTTCATCAACAAACACCCGTAATGCTAGTAACAAGAAATTTCGATCGTTAGCAGGCTACATGACTGTGCTATTTGATCTGGATCTACACTGGTCACAAATCCCATAATCCCTATTTCTCCAGTCACTGTAATGGAGTCAATGTATCCGTGTATACAGAAGCATGAGGCGATTTTAAGGGTGGAAACTGGCAGTCACCAGCAGCTGTAGTCAATTTCAAAAAATTGCCTAGCATACTTACCTAGCTAAGTATACTTTGAGGCAGTAATCATTTATATTTGCCGAAATGCATTATTTCATATAGACCTAACGACTGCATATATTTGATGATTAAAAGTATGCATAATTATTGTACTGAATTTATTACATTATCACAGCAAAAATGGAAGTAGGAAGATGCAGTATGTCCTTTATCAAGGTGCATGATCACGTGGTTACAACAACAACAACGTCGCCCACTCCAAAGTAAGTATTATTTGATATTTTCCTTAATATGCAACTGATTTTGATGAAATATGGCGCAGCAAACGCGTCTTCATGAGCTGCATTTGGTTGTCCAGGGAGTTCGTCATAGACTTATGTCGATTCTTCGGAAAAATTACAGACGTTTGAACGAAATACACAGACCACCAAATGCAGCTTAACAAGACGCGTGTGATGCGCCATATTTCATTTCCGTTACGTAATAAGGACAATATAAAAGAATACGTACTTTGAATCCGATGGATTCTGGATGTTTCAGTACTTGTTGTTGTTGTTAGTACCACTTGATCATACACCTTGTTTATGGCCTTATCCACATTCTTCCGGTGAGTGGCTACGGAGCCCCACAGGGGACACGAATTGTTTTTTATTAATTCATTCACACGAAATAACAATTATTTCCAACAATTTAACGATTCGTTCCCTCGAATTAATAATTCGTTCCCACGATATAACAATTCGTTCCCTCAAATTAACAATTCGTTCCCACGAAATGACAATTCGTTTCCTCAATTTAGCAATTCATTCCCTCGAATTAACAATTCGTTCCCACGATATAACAATTCGATCCCACGAAATGACAATTCGTTCCCTCAATTTAACAATTCTTTCCCTCGAATTATAATTAATTCCCACGATATAACAATTCGTTCCCTCGAATTAACAATTCGTTCACATGAAATGATAATTCGTTCCCTCAACTTAACAATTAGTTCCCTCGAATAAATAATTCGTTCCCACGATATAACAATTCGTTCCCTCGAAATGACAATTCGTTCCCTCGAAATGACAATTCGTTTCCTCAATTTAACAATTCGTTACCTCGAATTAACAATTCGTTCCCACGATATATCAATTCGTTCCTACGAAATGACAATTCGTTCCCACGAAATGACAGTTCGTTCCCTCAATTTAACAATTCGTTCCCTCGAATTAACAATTCGTTCCCACGATATAACAATTCGTTCCCGTGGGAACGAATTGTTATTTCGTGGGAACGAATAGTTAAATTGAGGGAACGAATTATTAATTCGTGTGAACGAATTGTTAATTCGTGGGAACGAATTGTTAAATTGAAGGAACGAATTGCTTAGCGGGAACTAATTAATAAAAAAAAGGAATTATACTTCCACTGTGGGGCTCCGTAGGGTGGCAGGTGGGAGCAAGCGATGGTTAATTGAACGATCGGGGTTCATACCGGAATACAGACCGGAGATCTGGTTTGGCCCTGGTTTGGTACCTGGTTTGGTACGTCTTTGGCATTTTTGTATGTGACAGCTGATTTCGGGTTATACCCCTTATATGAGTCAAGTGACTTTGATGTGGTGTGGACCTGGTACTAGGTCAGGTTATTCTCATTTCAGGGCTGAACATATATTTTTTCTGATGCAAATATTCCGTTCTGATTTTGGGACCATCCCCCCTCCCAAATGCAGCAGGTTACAGTACATACGGGATCGAACCCGTTCGGCCGTCCTTAAATGATCTTAGCTGTTGATAGACCGTTAAACACCAATCAATCAATCAATCCGCCTTCTTCCACTAACCTCTTCGATTGTGATAACTACCTGTATCAACTATAATCTATGGAAATAAATTGATGTTTGAGGTGATGTTAGTAGCGACGTTGTGTGTGGTGTGACGTTGCTGGTGGCATATAAGTAAAATTAAAAAAAAGCCACATACAGTGCAACCTCTCTAAACCGGACACCATGGGAGGTCCCCAGGGTGTCCGGTATAGAGAAGTTTCACTGTAAATCGGGCATACTACCACATCAGTGCATGCTTTGTGCTTTGCAATTCGAACAGACAGTGACATCAGCCATAAATAACAGTGACGCCCATCAAAATTACCCACACCCCACACATGGGTACAAATTATGTCCGGTTTAGTGAGGTTCCACTGTATATTGTATCGTAACACATACATGCTGTCTGTTTCACGAACGGCTATATAAACAATGCAAAAGCAATATTTATTTTGATAATATTAAATTTTATCAAAATTTAAGAATTATTTTTATTTTGTGAAATTTGGTCCAATATTGATTTTATTGCGAAAAAACAATTCCCTATGTTAAATCGCCATAGACATAGTCACACAATAATCATGTCTATATAAATTTAACATTGGAACATTTTTCTAATTTAAAAATAGTGGACCGATTCTCAATATTTAACTTTTGTTTTCTTAGTTAGATCATTTTCAAGCTACCTAGCCCGGTTTCGGACTCCTCCCACAGCTTCTCCATCTCCATCTCCTTTCCCCCCCGAATAATAATATGGCGGTTAATCGTCACACTCTTAGAATACGGAAACATTTGCAATAGCATACATTTAGCACAAAAAGCAAACAAAACATTTATTACAATGAAAAGGCAATCAATATAACTACAAATAACCAATTACTGCCCCAAAGTGCTCTTAGACTAGCGTACTTAGTTTAGTGTAATAAAGAGATTTTGATAAAATCGGCTTCAGAACTTACCGGTCTCGATGGTCTCTTTGGCCCAATACACCGGATGGTCCCGACACATGTCCTGGGCCCGTAGGGATAACAGGTTCAAGTCCACCTCCTCGCCCGTGCTCTCGTACACGTGTTTCCGTGGGTCTACTGGAACGCTCCGATCCATCTGGGCATTAAACGTACAGATACAGCAGAGCATCTCTATGTAAATTTATATGTAACGCCAAATCTACATAAACTAAAATAATGAACGCTAGCTGTAAATAATTCGAGGTAGCATTAAATATTTAGAGCTAGCTCCAAATCATTTGAAGAGGTCTCTGAATCATTTGGAGACAGCTCTAAATATTTAATGCTAATTTATTGATTTCAGTTTATGTAGATTTGGCGATCCTTTTAGAGCTAGCAATACTTATTTGTGTTTATGTAGATTCGGCGTTCCAGGAACGCCCAATCTACATAAGCTCAAAGAAACAATGCTAGCTCTAAATATTTAACATGCTTAATACTAGCTATACTTATTTTGAGCTAGTATTAATTTGAGTTTATGTAGATTTAGCGTTCCATACATTTAGCATGTGTTGAAATGTTCCGATTACAGAACTACAGTAGAAACACTCTGAATTGGACACCATGGGAGCTCCCCAGGTGTCCGGTTTAGAGAGGATCCGCCATTTGGTTTTTGCAGAAACCTTTCTAAACACGCTTGCACGTATTGGAATGTTAATAGAATTACTAGAATTTCAGTTGAAACTCTCTAAACCGGACACACTGGAAAATTACACAGTAGTGCAGTAATAAATAATGAAAGCTGCAAAGTATACTTACATGTATCTAGCAAAGTATACTTTGAGGGAGACATTTTCAATTTAAGGATAAATTTATTAAATTTTATTATACTGAATTTATTACATTATCACAGCCATTTTGGCTGTGATAATGTAATACATTCAGTATAATAATTCTGCATACTTTTAATCATCAAATATATGCAGTGGTTAGTTCTATATTAAATAATGCATTTTGGGAAAATAAATGATCACTCCCTCAAAGTATACTTTGCTAGCTAAGTATACTTTGCAGTTTTGATGAAATCGGCTACAGGTTTATGATCACTCTCGGAAATGCTGTAGTAAACACACAACGAATATCCGTCCATCTGAGAATCAAGAATGTCCACGCTAGAGAGGTTTCATTGTCGTGCAGGCGTATGGACACTCCAAGACATGTTGGTGGACATTTCTGTCAGAGCAGACCATTATTAGATACACGAGAAAACTACTGTAGGACCCGCTTCGTATGATAACCGAAACATTATGGTGGAACCTCTGTATACGGAAACATAGGAAGTTCCAATGACGTCGAAAGTTGAAAAAGAAAATGTGAGGTCATGCGGAAATTAATAGAATTTTCTTTGTTAATTTTCGAGCGGACTTCATTTACGGAATGCACGGCTTTCGAAACCAATAAACAGTGAAAAATGTAAATACAATAAGGGACGTAACACCAGCACATGGCTCATATTATACCACAGACGTTTGACATTTGGAACATCAATCATTTGAACGTCATTGGCTAGAACGGTAACCGTGACAACGTAATAAATGACGTCATACTTGCCGCACGACTTGTAACGGTGACGTCACAGTCTCTGGTGAAGCACTCGGCGCCGGCGTAAAACGTTGTAGGTCAAAAAAATGCACATGTTTCTTGCTCATAAACGCATATGTCGTGTAATAACCGGTGCACAAATATCTTGCGCTGGTTACTAGACGAAAATGTTTGTATGCAGTATATTCAGCATATACATTGTAGCTGAATGGGAATTCTTCAGGAATCGGGTGACTAGTTCGACGAGAAACATTTTAAGCCGGCGTGGAGTGCAGCACCAGTACGCACGGTACTTATTCGTGGCTGTGACTGGAGAAATGGGGCACAGTCTGATCAGGATCTGCAATGTTCACCAATGAAACACCCCCATTCTTGAAACAAGCACTATATAGATCGCTATCAGGCTACAGGAGTGTGCTATTTGATCAGGAGCTAGACTGATAAAAAATCCCATAAGCCCCATTTCTCCATTCACAGCCACATTCAATCACGTTACTGTTGAACAACGCTTGCATCATCTCCTTCGGGTGGCTGGTTGGGAGCATGTGAATGGTAAGTTTCACGGTGGGGTTCATCCTTGTGGAATCCCAGCCCACCATCACAACAGGTGAAATATGGGATTCGACCGCGTTAACCCGGCCTAAGATGACCTTAGCTGTTGACAGGCCGTTAAACACCACTAAATAAATAAATACATCAATAAATAAATAAATACCTCATCTCCTGTCATTTCGTCCCGGATCTTGTCGATCGTGACGTTAAACTTAGTGACGTAGCAAACGGCGTCATCTTCACCGTCGGCGTCGTCGAACTGTATGACGGCAAAGTGCTGAAAAGTAGCAGATTGTATATAGTCAGATAGTGTAACTCCTGATCAAATAGCACACTCATGTAACTTGATAACGATATATTATGATTGTCAGAAGCAGTGCAGATCCTGATTAGACTGTGCGGATCACAGACTGATATGGAACTACACTAGTCGCAAAACCCATAAGCCCCATTTCAAATCCACACTTAATTTACGTTGATGAATGGCGTTGATATAACCATATAGAAATAAAACATTTTCGCCATAAATTGATCAACGTGTACATGAAAGCTTACATATGATATGATTTATGTTAACCCGTTAACAGCGTTTTGTTGTGACAGTCTTCCATTTTATATGCTTTTATAACATTCTGAGCAGACAATCTCGTGCTTGCAATCAGGAAGTTTGACTGGCCGATGGGTTATATGTTATGCATGATTGACGTCATTTTATTTACGTGACACGTTTAATATAATTATAAAAATGATGTCAAAACGATGTGTAAACGATAGGCAATCTTTTGTTTGTGGAACCAGGAACAAATCCGGAAAATACAACACCCACTATACCTTCTTGAAGTCGTAGATAATCGTCATCTTGTCCGGAACTTCGATGTCCTCCTCCGTATCCGTGACAACGATCTTCTCGCGCAACTTCCGGTTGTTCTCCACGTCATAGAATGTCACCATCGCCTCCTGGCGGTACATGTAGTTATAAAGAATATTAGGCTAGCGTCTTTCGCTATTAAATGTACATGCCCACTCAGTAGGCACAAACTGTTATAGGAATTAAATAAGTGTATACTTGTGTAACTATTCCACCAGTTCTAAAAATTACATGTACGAGTGCCCGCTATACAGATATAATCATTCAGTAATATTAATCTTATTGATGGTAATCTTAATCTTAATCTTACGGTGGTATCAGGCTATTTTAATATGCGAATGAGGCTTGATATTTTTTAATTATTTATACTAATTAAATGCATCACCTGAAAAAAATAACACTTTCGACAGATAATAAAGTATGATCATTGCACATGAAAACATAAATACAGATACTAAATAATAATGTCCGTTATCATTTTAAGGAAACACAGTTATCGCCCCTGATATCAGTGTGGACATTTACGTCTGATATACGTGGGGTAATGATGAATGCATGTTTATTTTGCCAGAAAATGTCTCAGATGATGTCTCTGATATACAGAACAGTTAGTGCCTACAGAATAAGCAAATATTAGGCCATACAAAATAACTTTGGTTCTCAGATATCGACGTGTCTGAGTAATCTCTGCACGTCGAGCATTTTATCGTCATTGAGAAATAAAATTGTACTATAAATTCGCCACTGTCATGCAAACATATGTTAAATCCAATCTGGTGATTGTTCACGTCTAAAGAGGTCATAGTAACTTTCAAAAACGTATTATTTGTGTTTGAGATGTTCGTCTCTGATTTCTTTCCTCGCAACTTGAACAAATTCCGAGACGAACATCTCAAACAAACAAAAAGTATATTTAAAATAAATCTCGTTTCACATTCCGCAAACTCAGACAACCAGAGCACGTATTTTGTTTGGCCTTACAAGTTTTTCGTTGAAAACAATGAGGACTTGTTAACATTGCGTCATTACACTGTCGTCGTTTGGTGACGTCATGTGACGTTGTTCTACCTGTGAAACGTAGCTTTGAATTCGTTGTAAACAGGATAAACGTATATGACCAATGATTGATACAATACCTTTTTACAGTGAGCATGTATTCGGTCAGCGCAAAGCTCATTGCCTGATAAATTCATGTATACTTTTTGTGAATACATTTAGAACAAGTAAAGTATTGTCATTTATTGTTTACCCTAGTTTCTCGACAAATGAAAGTACAGCATTTCGTCTCAATTAATCGCATATTGCGACGCTTTCGCCAATATCTATTAAATTAATCATTAAATGTTCAGCGCTATATTTAGAACTGATTTTACGTTGTCATCAGTTCACGAGACTCAACAAATATTACCGCCCACACACGAGCTCACTTCGTGTCACACCGCCAATCAAATACTATAATAGCGATTCGAAATCACGTTTCGGGGCGGAGCTTCGCGACTGGGTTGGGTAAACAATAAGTTAGTTATGGTTCACATATTGAACTTTTAATAAATAAACTAATTTCCAGATCGCTAGCGCTCGCTGGAAATTAACTTATTAAAAATTCAATATGTGAACTATCACTATCACTTAGTCGCTCGTTGTGCGGAAGTGTCGTAGTGTGCTAACCGTGACTTTATGTGCAATATGAGTGGCATGGATGCTACTGTTCGCATTGTCTGGGCTTCCCGCTGTAAAGTGATGTTTCATCTTGTATTGTCAATTACGATATTCCGTTTGAAAATTACGGTGCCCCGTAACATTATATTTGTTATTAATTAGTTCCCACGAAATAACAATTCGTTCCCTTAATTTAACAACTCCTTCCCACAAATTAACAATTCGTTCACATGAATTAACAATTCGTTCCCTCAATTTAACAATTCATTCCCATGAAATAACAATTCGTTCCCACGGGAACGAATTGTTATATCGTGGGAACGAATTGTTATATCGTGGGAACGAATTGTTCCACGAACGGCCACGTCCCATGTCCCACAGGAACGAACTGTTAATTCGTGGAAACGAATTGTTATATCGTGGGAACGAATTGTTAATTCGAGGGAACGAATTGTCAATTCGAGGAAACGAATTGTTAAATTGAGGGAACGAATATTTATTTCGTGGGAACGAATTAATAAAAATAAATCCATGTCCCCTGCGGGGCTCCGTAGAAAACATTATCGCATTACTATGTTTAATGAGAACAAATCCAATATGATAAATTAACAAAATGTACAAACATACTGTATAGTTTAATGAGTCTCAATACAATATGTTATCGTTCATATATTGAATTTCTAATAAATAAATTTCGTAGCGAGCGAGAAATTAATTTATTAAAATTCCCATATGTGAACAATAACTAACTTATTGTTTGCCACGCCCCATCGCGTGCTCATCTCACGTTTGAACGGAGCGCCGTCCCTACACGCTTGAAAATTCAGATAATATTAAATGATTTCCGGTTTTACAACGAATCGATCATGTACACGCGGTGACATGATGCGCGTCACAGGAAATTAAGGCGGACCCTCTGGTTCTAAATATAGCTTTGCAAATATTGCAAGATTTAATGACTAATTTAATAGATATTGACGAAAGCGTTGAAATATGCGATTAATTTAGACGAAGAGTGCTGTGCTTTCATTTGTCGAGACACTAGGGCAAACACTTATATACTATATTCATTCTGGACTTTAGCAACTCCAGTGATTCGGATCTCTACCTTATAGTTGTCCCGGGTGACGTTGACGGCGAGATGCACGGACACGAGGACCACAGCGGCAACGATGACAACGGTCGCCAAGCCCAGGATGATTCCAATCACCCATCGCTTCGTGTAGCTCTTCTTCTCCGAGGTGGTCTGAAATGTTGGTGAAATGAGTGTAGAAAAGCAGTAAACATGTGACTGTTCTAATATCATTTAGACTGTCAATTAACTTTCACATCGTGTATTCAGACAGAGACAAATTTTGTCTCTGTCTGAATACACTATGTGTACGTTATTTGTTAATCCAAGTGGAGAAGAAATTGCGTTTTTGTCCATCCAAATACATAATGTGAACGATAATTGTTTATCCTAGTGGAGACGAAGATTTGCCGTGACTCTAATGAACTGTTTGAACCCAAAGGCCGTAGGCCGCTGGTTCAACCAGTTTCCGAGTACCACAACAAACGTTTACCCACGGCTGGACATGGTCGAACATTAATGTTACATTTATGTCGGAAATAACATGCAATTTGACCGTATATTCAGTAGTTAGGTACTTTGATAACCGTTCCATTCAAACAGCTGATTTACACTTACATATTTCGCGTGACGTTACGCATCAATTTCAAAATTTCAGTGCGACCGTTGTGAATTGGTCTGGTGTCGTAATGACGCGTTGTAGTAACGTCATGAGACACATGCATTACGTGGGTGTTGGCTTGGCCCCGGAATGAGCATTGTCTACAGTCATGGTCAATCATCGCGAAGTGTACGTTTGAATTCGGTTGTGAGCGGTGTAAAACAACGGCAGTCATTTAACAATATTATATCACTGGGATTGTCGACTAACTTTCACATCGTATATTCAGACAGTCTACGTGAAAGTTAATTGAAAATCTTAGTGGAGAAAGCAAAGTTTTTGTGTCTGAATACACTATGTGGACGGTAAGGACATGTTCACCTCCTGCTAATCATGTTATTCAAACATAATTGCTTCGTAAATGTTATGGATCGACCGCCACCTCGTTACTATGGCAATGATGGTATTCATCTGTCGCATTCTGGCACAAAACGGTTGCTAGATGGAATAAATAGATCGTGTGAAATCGTCATAGATTATAACAAGTGTATATATTCTCCCACAAGACAACGCTATAATGTAACAACACAATCATGCAGGTCAGCCTCCAGTCCGAAAGATTATCCCCGTCCCAATAGCATGTACGGACGTCCCATGCCACAAACAGAAAACAGAAGAACACGCCGGATATAGGGATTTCCTATCGCATAACCGCGATTCGGCTGGAAATCGTCTCGCGCCACGATTTTGAACTCAGACGCGCATACAGTGTTACCAGTGTAATATGATAGGTCACAAGATGGCCGACTGTTGGAACATATAGGGAAATGGCATTACTGCCAAACCGTATACAGGCGCCATAGAAACTAGTAACAGATATACAGAGTTATGTTCGATGTGTGCAGAGTGTCAGCAATTTCATTGCGCCTGTAATACAAATAATAGTATACATGACATGTGCAGAACGTCACCTGCATGTGATATACATGCTAGAACTATCATGAATCATGGACATAGGGAATACGTCTCAACAGATACACTATCAAAAAATAATGTCGACATTATAAATAACGTATTTGATAATGTTAATGTCGTGGAAAATGGTCATAACCAATCTCAATCAGATTCATTAAATTTTAATCTACTAAACAAAGGATTGAATATGGGACATTTAAACATACAAGGAATATGTGGACCAAATTTAACAACATTTGAGGGAATTAAATGCATGCTCACATCCGATGCAAATAAAAACCTACATATTTTCGGCATGAGCGAAACTAAGCTAAAATACCATAAATTATCGGATACTTTTAAAATACACGGTTATCAAATACCATTTCGCAAAGATAATGCTTCAAATGGTGGTGGTGGTATAATAGTATATGTGAAAACGGGTGTTAATGCAAAGCGTCGGGAAGACTTGGAATCGCATGGTATATCATGCGTTTGGCTTGACATAACCCCGCATATGGGAAAATCATTCTTAGTCGGATCTATTTATAGATCACCAGACTCAAAAATTGAATGGAATGATAGATTCGAAAAATTAATTGATCAAGTACTTCACACGGGTAAAGAATTTATTATTTTAGGAGATTTAAATAAGAATCTAATAAATGATAAAGTAAACATTGGGCATAAGCCAACTGATAAAAGAACCTACGCGAGTCACTTGAAACACAGCGACACTAATTTACCACATTTATACCAATTATGAGACGAATATATCTCAAGTACACGTGAAACACTTACATATTAGTGACCATTATAACATATTCTGTAATAGAAAACTGTCAAGTTGCGATCAGAAGAATTCACACCAATCAATAACATATCGCTCATTTAAAACATTTAATGAACTAGATTTTATGAATGAGTTTTCACGTGTTCCATGGGGAACTATTTTACTATCAAACGACAATGATCCCATGCTAGAAGTTTGGACAAACTTATTTTTTGAAATTTTGAATAGACATGCACCACTAAAAACCCACCGGGTTAAAAAATAATATTCAACCTGGCTGGCTGTCAAGTGAAATTTTAGACTGTATGGAATAAATGCAAATTAAACGGAAATTATGATGCATATAAATATTTTCGAAACAAAGTATCATCTATGATCGAAAAATCTAAAAGAGAAACTTATACTCGTAAAATAGAAACTGGTAAAGATAATCCGAAGACAATTTGGAAAATATTTAAGGAATATGGTGCATCACAGAATACGCGCGAGAGCGGTGGAATACTGAGTGTGAAAAATGACGAAAATTATTTAATTTCAAATATTGATGATATGGCAAATTTATTTAATAACTATTTTGTTAATATTGCCTCGAAAATAAAGGGTCCGATTCAGCCATCAACCTTTGAAGGGCTGCGCAGTTCGGTAAATTCCAAAATACCAAATGACATTGTTTTCGAAATTCCGGAAGCAAGTGAACAGTATGTTCGAATTTTTTTGTCTCGTCTTGATGTTTCTAAAGCTACAGGTCTAGACAATATAGGACCGCGATTTTTGAAGGTTTCTGCAAATGTGATAGCTAAAAGCGTAAGCATTATCGTTAACAAAAGTATAGCTACTGGTACTTTCCCGGATGTATGGAAACATGCAAAGGTAACTCCGTTAAACAAAAGCGGCGCAAAGGACAAAGTAAATAACTATCGGCCAATCTCAATATTACCCAGATTATCCTAATTAATTGAAAAATTTGTAAATACACATATGACAGATTGTTTAAATGACTACAATTTATTACATAAATCGCAAAGTGGTTTTCTCGGCGCAACCACTCAACAGAATCGGCGCTAATACTAGTGATAGAAAAATGGCTAAATGAATTAAATGACGGAAAATTAGCTGGGTGTGTAATGGTTGATTTTCAAGAGGCATTATATCCTCTTGCAAAAGCTTAGTTGCTACCGATTTAGCGATCAAACATTAATGTGGTTTAATTCATACTTATTCATGCGGCGTGCCCCAGAGGTCTATACTAGGTCCGACATTAGTTATATTGTTTATTAATGATTTGCCTGCTATGCTGTCCGAGTCTGCTACAGGAACCGATTTATATGATGATGACATACCAAGAATAATTTTGCTCGATTTTGATTTGATGAATTATACCAGATAATGCAACAGTAGTCGAAATGAGGCTGTATGTAAGCTTCGTAAAAGAGCAATATGTGCTCTACAGAGAGGAAATAGCTAATTTATGATAGCAACCAAAGATAAGAAGATAATTTTTTTGGAAACAAAGTCAAAATGGTCATTCCAAAGCATATTTTTATTAATTTTTAGTCCAAGGATTTTATCGCCAGTAGTGACTTCAAAATTTATATCATTATATGTCAAGTGAATTTCATTTTTATCCAGTATTGTTCTTCTCTGCCTGGTTGAAATAAGCATTACTTTTGTTTTGCTAGTATTTAAAAGCATACCATTTGTTTCGCACCACAGTTTCAGTTGATTTAATGTTATTTGCAAATTAGATTCTACCTCATTAATGTTACTCTGGATATCATAAATGGTTGTGTATATTTATATGTATTTAGACTATATTTGGTTGGATTTGGGTGTATTTGGGTGCTTCGTGTAACCGTGCCCCGGACCCCACTAGCCTTCTCACGAACTTTGCTCGTTCGACGGTATAGCCGCACCACTTTTCAATACCCTCCTGCGCCGCTGACACATATCACGTGCCTGTACTATACGCAATTGGTTTTGGGTCAATCTTTTAAATCAATAAAGAAAAGAAATTCCATGCCTCTGATAACCGTAGGCTAAATCAATCAGTCAATGGTAACTAGGCTTTGAGATCGATTAACCAATCGTAACTCAGGTTGTGACGGATGCCCAAAACATATTTTAAGCGATCAGCCAATGATAACTAGGCTTTGTGATCACTTAACCAATCGTAACTCGGGTTTTGACGGGTAGTAGAATCCACCGTTTAGGCCGATTTCGTAAATTAACTACCGATTACGACCTCAAACGGCAGTTTCTGGCCAAATGCACAATAATTGATCAAACTAATGTTTGGGAGCCTAAACCATGGTTTAGACTCTCAAACTGGTGTTTAGTAAATTATTGTGCATTTGGCGAGCCTAAACTAGGGTTTGTGCAGTCTAAACTGGGGTTTCAGCTCAAACCGTGGTTTAAGCTATCAGAAACCCTAGTTTGAGAGTCTAAGCGGTGGTTTCTGCCGCCAAGTGCACAATAATTGCTCAAACCAGGGTTTAAGAAAACTACCGTTTGGGATCACGATTGGCAGTTTTTTTCTTAAACTGTGGTTTGGGTCCAAAGTAGGGTTTAGGCTTTTTATTGGATTACGACCTCAAACGGCAGTTTCTGGCCAAATGCACAATAATTGCTCAAACTGGGGTTTGAGAGCCTAAACCCTGGTTTAGACTCTCAAACTGGGGTTTAGATAATTATTGTGCATTTTGCGAGCCTAAACTGGGGTTTGAGCTCAAACCATGGTTTAAGCTAAACTAGGGTTTAAGCTCCTAACCATGGTTTAAGGAATTATTGTGCATTTGGCTTGCCATATGACGTCACAATCTGATTTCGAGGTCTACAGGACGAAACACGGGAAACAATCCAGTTTCCGACAGAACGGGACTGAACTCGAGTTTGTCGACATAAAGTATGTAAATACACAAGTGGATAAAGCGTGGCAGGGATGGTGAAATGGTTAAACAAATCCTAATTATGTTTAGAAACTATAGGCTCCTGATCAAAAGGCATACTCCTGTATTTTGTCTCACGTATTGATGCTTTTATGTATATTTAAAGTAATTATAGACCTTGGTCCGTTACATCCACATTTTATTTTAGGCACATGAAGGAACTAACCTGTGCGCAGCAGGGGCGGATCCAGCATTTGGGGAACGGGGGGGGGAGCTGTTTAGTTGCGAAGGGGTAACAATAGACTCCCGTGTGTTACGGCATTTAAATATTTAAATTCAGACTCCAACTGGTGGTAAAACTGTGATATATGTAAACTCCGTGGCTGAACGGGGGGGGGGGGGGGTGCAACACCGCGGAACCCCCCCACCCCCCCCCTCCAGATACGCCCCTGCGCAGGTACGCGTTTTTGCATTTGTGAACAGAAAAAGGCAGCTTATTTCGTTTCACGTCAGGTATTATTTTTATCATAACATTCTTATTATTTCGCCGATATTGATGAACATGATGAAACAAGGCGCACGGGCTGCGCACAAATGTGTAATATCATCGACTGATGACCATTTCCTGATGTTTCCAACCAGTTCCTCAAACACGACTGAACAGGTTTGACACGAATTCAGAAATCGGCGTCATAATGTTGACAGAAACATTCAGTAAAGTCGATGTAATAACAAGAAAGTTGTGATAAAAAAGGAGAGAGAGAGAGAGAGAGAGAGAGAGAGAGAGAGAGAGAGAGAGAGAGAGAGATAGAGAGAGAGAGAGAGAGAGAGAGAGGAGAGAGAGAGAGAGAGAGAGAGAGAGAGAGAGAGAGAGACATAGAGAGAGAGAGAGACATAGAGAGAGAGAGAGAGAGACAGAGAGAGATAGAGATACAGAGAAAACGAGAGATAGTACTAACCTGTTCCGGCTGCTGTACGATCACCATTTCAGGTTGCTGTGGCTTCTCCATTTCCAATGTCGGCTTCATGTTGATGTCGTTCCTTTGGAATTTCAGCTACTCAGTCTTCAGGTATATCTGTCTCTCCGCTCGTCGATATATTTTTTTACTCCGAGATAATTATGTCTGAAGCTTGCAAGATGCGCACTGCGAATGCTTTCGCCGCCGTTTGGCTGCATTTATATAAGCGTTTGCACCCTTGGCTGCGCAATAAAGTGGGGTGACAATTTTCTTACTTCCTAGTTGCGAAGGTGCACTAGCTGAAAAAGTGGACACAGATATTTGGCGGCCCGAGTAGTCGCAGACCGGCGTCTGCGCAGTCCGATCTGCGGCTACAATGTCACCACACTACTGTCAATCACCTGTTGAGGTTACACTAATTAGAAAATATATTTGATCATAATAAAACCGAGTGAAATCGTAATTGGGAAGTATATACGCTGGTCCAGAAAGTTAACTGCCTAGATTTCTCTCAGCTGTCAACTAAATTCTGCGTCAGGAATGAAGGAAGGGCCCAGCCGTCTATACCGGCTACGTTACAGTCGGTCCACCCCAGTTTACGGGCGCTCTTGTGTTGGCATGCAGTGACGGTATAGGTATTCTCTCTAGAATATGTATAACCAAATTCTATATACTCTGACGGTACAAGTAGTAGTGTGTGGACTCGCAGACTATGCAAGGTGAGGAGCGAGGAGCGACCTCAGTGACCCCTAGATTTCGCGCAGAAATTTCCCGCCAAATGTTTTCCCCGCCGAAATTTGTACGCCAAATGTTTTCCCCGCCGAATTTTTTTTCCCGCCAAAATTCAAAAAAATAAATGGGCCGTGCTCTGTGAAAACCAGCCTTAATGACAACGTCATGAAAGGCTGAAAATGACGTAGCAAAGTTAATTTACCAACGTCACGTCGGATTTTGACACTTGGAATTGTTGTGTCATTGCAATAAGTTGTCCTATTTATAGCCGTACGCTTTACGGCTCACAACTATTTTAATGTTGGATATGCGTGGCAGAATTGTACAGTTGTTTCATAGTGGTTCAGATAGTTGTCTTTTCTTTCTTCGGTTTCCTTCAAGGAAATACGTAGTAATTTTGTCGATTATTTTCATACAAATGGGCATATTGCATTTATGATTTTTATAATATATTATATGAACGACTTGTGAAATGACATTTGAAACTAAATAACCATACGACCGGTATTTTTAGATAACACATAACAATATCAGTATTATGTAATGATAATGCTAATATTTATTTTAAACTTTATTTATATATGTATATAACAATTACAAACAAACGCGAGAACAATTGTAGTCGGCGTAGATGGAGGCGTCTGCATGTTTCTTAATTTGGATTGAAACCGGAATACTCACAGAAAACAAACTTATCCTGTCTGGCGACCACCATCAGCTATATATGTACTTACAACTTTGAGATCGACCCCGGGGGCGCATGTGTGCGCTCTTTACTAATTATGCTATACGGTCCCGTTCAGATTAGAGCGGGTTCGATATTTTCGGCCGTCTAAGACGGAACCATACACGTGGTACACACCCAGTTCCGATTTTAGGATTTATTTATAGATTACACTGCATTACGCATTTTGATGAGTAACGCTAACCTTCATAATTTGAACGTGACAACCGATTTTCGAAATATGTAGACACACTCGGATAACACTGCATTCATGGTCATAATTATGAAGAGGTCTTGGTTTACAGATGTCATTCAATCGAAAATGATTTAGTTCGTTATGGCAATACGTTCTGCACTGTTTGTCGCAACTTCAAAACTCACGGGGAAATGAACATGCGCAATATAAGATATCAACTTAGGTATAAACGTGTTTACTGATGGGGGCGGTTAGTGCCGACGGCCGGTCGGACCCGGCCCCGCTCTACGTGAAAGTGTGCACGCAACCGTTACTTTTATTAAAGAAAATGTAAACAGTTGACTCATTAACTGTGACACGTATTCTGGATAAAATTTGCCACTGATAGAACTGGGCCTAGGTCTTAATTCATTTGATTTACTGGTTCACCGTCGAATGTTTCGAAAATCAACATAAAATAAAATTGGGAAATTGTCAGAAAAATAGTCGTAACACAGATAACAAATATGGTAGTGCTAATTACACGGCTCCTGACATATCGCATCATGTTGACACTGGGTCAAACATGTTTTATTATTTATTACGGCGGGCGAGCGGGCGGGCGGGCGGGACTTCTTAATTGAAACAGTTTACTATATTTTCGAACTAACTCCGTTTGTTCGTCGACCAAGCGGAGCTCGGGAGACTGCTAGGTGGTTCGGGCGGTATGCCCTCCTGAATATTTTTGATGTCTACACACCATTTTGCTGCGTTATAACGCATTTCAGAGCAAACATATCTTTACTCGACAAACTTTTAAGGGACGCGCGCCGGGTTTTCCCCTACGTGAATCCGCCCTGGAATACACAACTTCTATATTTTCAGATTCAACGCGTTTAAATTCAAACGAGACGCTTCAAACAAATGTCGCAATTTTGTGGTCGGTACAAATTTAGTGTGTAAATAACTGACTTGATTATATAGTGTGCAGACATGACTTCAAAATACATATGTACATACGCCACGGTGCCTTTTAGCATGGCTTGGTTGGTCACTCATTTCTTTGTTTACAAAGCTTAAGGCGTTGAATGTACTTTTTCTGAAACGCAACACAATTAAATTGCAAATTTCGTTTTCAAATTAATTATTCCCGACGAGAGCATACAGTGTATACATATACATGCACCAGTACTATTATGCTTACTGCCGGTATTTTTATCTGAACTTTTTATAACAATTATACAATCATGTATGTCACATCGACACATTTTCCCGACATTCACAGGTTTATGTACATGTATATATATTTGTTTTCAAATGGTAAACCCATTATCATATATTCAAACCGACACACATTTAAAAATACACAGTAATTGATAATTTTTCCCCGAATGTTCTGTTGGCCACTTTTGATTTTAACAACTATACATTCCACTTACTAAATAAATAAGCATGCCGTCGCGCGGGCATCAGTCACGGAAATACAAACATATAAAGGAATATACAAAGTACGGTTGATAAATGCGTACATTTTTCAAATTTAAAGAAACTTATAAAAAAATCAGTACCGGCAGTAAATTAATAGACAGGATCGAGACGGGTAGCCCACACAATAACTGTTTTAAGCGGACACGCCTAATATAACAATATCTGCCCTCTCGGTGCGGGGGCAGTGGCGCGGCGGTGGGCAGCCGAGGGAGTGGGGGTCAGCGCAGGATTTTCCTATAGACCTCCTACCTGCTAGTACGAGGTACATCTACACAAGACCGTCCGACAGTCATATTGGCTACACAGGAAAACGTTCCTCCCGCTTTCTGAGATGTAAATTTAATTCCGAGAGTCGGGTATGGACAGTCGATTTTTAATTTGTTTAAAACTCCCCGGGGGTGTCTGACTACCCTATATACACCATCGGGCGCTGAAGTCATTGATATGTGCAATTAGATTCTGAACTAAATTCTCAAATAATTACAATCTATCTTTCTGACGGTACATGCATATGCATAATCTGTGATAGTAGCAAATTACGAGGTCACATGTCGGCTAATTATAGATTTAACATTGATAGTGGTACGTTTGGTTTGTTCATTACATGTACATATCATAATTTTATTCTGTTCGATGTTTGATAGTATTCATAGTAACATTTGTAGATACATTTCGTGAAACTTATAAGCAAATACAGTTTACAGCAAGCACAGTCAATGAGTCTATGAACACGCATTTCTATTGTAGGCTGTTGTGTTGCATTGTACAAACGTCAGCGTTTCAATAACGTCATTTTCTCGATAACGTTACTTTTTTTCCTTGCCTGATTGACGTGGTGCTACAAAAAGTGAGATAAAACAAAAACTATGAAACATATTTGCATTTTCATTTCAGCATATTGTTTGTGAAAGGTGTCCGCATCCAAAAATGTAAAAAAGTGCAAATCGAAAATGTTGTCATTAAGGCCGGTTTTCACAGAGCGCGGCCCAAATAGTTTCACCCCAAAGACAAAAGAAAACTTGTAAGATGCTATTCACATTTTCCCGCCAAAACTTGTAAGATGATCCTCATTGTACATCTGTGTCATATACTTTGGGGGTTTCCCGGTTAAAAAACGAAGTGTGCCACAGTTAGGAACGCGCGCCAGTGTATCAAATAGTTGCGGTTTTGTTGTATACACACGGAAGGCCATGGTGCTGTTCTTCATTCGTCCAAAGAAAATGTCGATTATATTGTTTCTAGTGTGTGGAATGAAATGATGGAATGATCCTCATCCTTTTCTCTCCCTCTAGTGGGGTTTTAACTCGAGTGTTCTAACGCGAGGCAGGCCATTTGGCTAGGGCAGACAGAGGCTGGATTGGACCGAGTGTAATCGCTTGTAGTTGGCCTCTACCTACCTAAAACGAAAGGGCTTAAAATAAATGTTCTGTTATGTTTCTCTACTATATAACACCGTAACTCCTGACTCCTCCTCATTCAGTGGAAATACTTCGAGATGTTCACATGCGATATTTGTTCCAACGATTTTAAAAGGCGAGACAACATGTTGAGGCATAAGAAGACCATGCATAGCAATGAAGAAAGCGTAGCCGTATCGGATAACGAATCGGATGAAGGAAGTTCGAGTGAAACCTCTGAGGAGGAGGAGGAGGATTCCTGGAATTTACTCGTGGAAGAGGCGTTCGAACAATGTCAACCAGAGTTTGAGAAGCGGGTTGAAAAATACACGCAGAGTGTTGGCGATCAGTCCGATGCCCGTGAGCACGTATATGAACAAATGAAAGACAGATACAGAAAGGTGCTGATGAACAGTATCGTGAACACAATGTTATGGTTTAACGCGCTGCGTAAAGAACCCGTCTATACGACTATAAACAAAACTGTTCCGATCTCAAAATGGATTAAGATTTCGATGATGAGGAAGCCTGGAAGTCCGCCACCAGTAAGAGGAAGTACTTGTTCGCTCGCATCTTGAAGTGTTACGAAGCGCCGGAACTGGAAGAAGACGAACGCATGGATACGGAAGACTCAAAAAAAAGTGGAGGAGGAGGGACAGACGTTAAGACGCCCGAAATCTCCCTAGTGTACCCGGCGCAGCAGCAAGTGGAAATGGCGAGAAGCGAACTGGAAAGAACGAGTAGGAAGAAGGCGGCGTCACCGATGGACAGAGACGCTAAAATAAATGAAATTGGATAGAATTTCGTTGTGAATGTATAAATGGATTATCTGTACACACCATTGTGTTTTATTTAACTCCTCACCAGAGGGCACCAGTAGGGAGTTATGGAGCTGGATACTAAACAGTGTAAATGATATAGATTTTTCGTGTTGATCTGTAAATGGATTATCCAGAGCATTGGCAAGTGTGTATACCACTTGGATATTATTATTAGCTAGCCTATTTCATGAATAAATATATATGAGCCGCGCAGTGCGAAAACCGGGCTTAATGACAACATTTTCAGTTTTTACTTTTTCGCGTATTCTGAATTGTACATCTCTTAAAAGCCATATGCCGAAAATATTATCAATGTATCCCAATTGTTTTTCATTTTAGAAGTATTTTTATGACGCGTGTTAATAACTTATATGACGTTTTAGATCAATGACATCGAAATTACTACGTTTTTATCAACGGCGTATACAAGGGGTGTTGATAAAGTACCCGGACAATCCATATAGATCTTTGTTATCGCATGTCATCCAAATTTGGATATCTCGTAGCCTGGCCAAGTGTCTCCCATTAGGCCAAGACAAAGTATGAACAGAACAGAACAAATCGTTTATTTTAGTTTCAGTCCACACGCAGGTGGAATGAGAAACAAACAAGGTATGTATTATATGTACTAAGCATGGTGACGTCTATAAAGCTCATGTAGGCAGGCGATGCGCCACGACGAGACGGGGTCCACAGATTACTAAAATGAATTAACATGAATAATTGATAATCAATGAGAATTTTTCAAACAATGATCAATTTACTCAACCTGGCATATGTGAATGCGGGTTATTACTATTATAATAATTATAATAATCTGACCCAAAACACCTGTCGTGCATGTGATCCGTGGTGATACAGTCCGAGCTGCACAGATGTCAGTCAGAGCTGGATCAGCATAGGCCACGAATGCACGTGAATTTTTTTTTTTTTTAAATGAACAAATTCCAAGCATCAGCTCCATTAAATAGAATTCATGGTAGAATAATCACGGCCCCCCATGTCCTCGTGGTACACCATACCAGCCCCGAGAAACCTTTGTCATATACATGTAGGTGAAAAAGTGGCAAGTGAACCAGCATGTATATATCTATTTACTATAAATAGCATGTGTCTACCAAATACAGCTTACAGTTTAGAGATGCATAATATAAAGTTCACCACAGCTGATGATTGGTCGAGAGTTTGTCCTTGGCCTCGTAATATATTATAATGGTTTAATTATAGCAGGGACCATACATACACTCATTTGTCATAGTATATAGGCCTTATATCATATGAAAATAATGTGTATGGCAAGTGTTGCAGTTGCTAATGTAACGTCATGTTTTGGATTGAGGCCCAAGTAACGTAATTGTGTATGAATAATTTTCAAATAAGGCAGAGCGAGAAGTGTTGGCGTTTCCCTGTTGTTTGCTGCTGTCTGAAATAATTTTAGGGAATAATAGCGACATTATTTAACATTTCGTATGCGACGAAATATTGTAAGAATCGGACATCATGACCGGAAATGACGTAGATTAACGACTGCCCGCTCTGTCTAAGAGAATATGCTGAAAAAAACAAGAGATTATATTAAAATTTCTATTTTAGCACAAAACACGAGATATTCATGATGAGAGAAAGTCCATCAACGGGATAAAAATATACGAACGAAATCTACTTCGACAACGTCAGCAGTCAATAATGTTACTGCTGGTATTTCAGGTGGTATGTTTGAACAAAGGTGAATTGCATTTCCTGACTTAGCTGTCGGAAGTGCATGTAGTATAAAAAAAAAAGATTTTATACCGTTTATTTTGAAAAGTAATAACCCATTGTGCGAGCACGAATGAAAGCATGGACATGTTCTTCTTCTTTTGAACAATAAGGAGCATAACATTAACATAACGTTATTTTGACGCTGGGTTCCATATCGCGTGAAGACGCTGCGTTGGTAACGACATAATTGTCCATAATATATTAATAATGAGTTGTGCATATGACATCGATGTATCATTTATCAATCATCATGGATGTGAATTGTCGGTTAACCCAAGGCATATGAATGTTGCAGCATAATAATAATGGTTATTCAACCAACACTTGAAATAGAAAACTCTTACAAGCAACCTATCCGCGATGATCGGCGATGTGTTGGCAGTTTCAACATTAGCCACACGAGTGACCGTACAACTTTATGTACATACTGTGCTTGCAAATCTTCTAAAATTATCACGCAGGATCATAACCCAAATTGCGTAAATATAATACATAATTGGATGTTGCAGTTGCAGGTTATGCATATGGGATGCCCATCTCCCATATAAATCCGCCACAGCTGGAAGCTCATTTTAGATACGTGCGACGAATGACTTTCATATGATGATAAAGTTGTGTTATTTTAATTACTACAGACCCACATAGATAGAAAGAAGTGATAAAAAGATCACGTAAAAACTTTCAATTTCTTTTTCATTTCATTTCAATATGAAATACATTTCAGACACACCGATTGACATTCAGGGATGAACTATATTCCCAAGTGGCGCTTGTCCCCGAATCCCGAATCCCCACCCTTCGTCGCCGGATCATATGATTGTGCCCACACGTCATTTTCAAGATAATTGTTTTCTATTCCAAAATTATATCATAAGGATGTGTACGGAATTAACTTTGTGACAAAACACGACGTCGGGCAGATTTTGTAGCGTGATACCTTATAATTGTCGCCGTGTGTCTTTCTTGCCTGATTCAGACATACATTATTATGCAGTCAGGTGATAAACTGATAATTTGATACTGCAAATCGTGCGAAAAGCAAGTTTATGACCATCACATTTCCAAGTAATTTCAAAACTCCACAGACCTCACTCTGTGTTTTGTGTATTATGTATTGCTTATAAACAGACAATCAAGAAACTGCATTGAAATCACTGATTCGGAATCTATTAGAGAGATTTGGATGCATTTATTTTGCCAAATTCAATACAAACCCCGGATATATATGTTATTATATAGCTGCGTGTCTACCTCCGGTTATGCTAAAATGAGTGGCATTAAAGATACATACACACGCAGTAGGCACAAAATGTTCTTTCTATCAGAGACATCATCTGATACATTTTATGACAAATAAACATTAATTTACCATTACCCCACCTATGGATTGTCACTATTATACATTTTATATCAGAAGTAAATTTCCACACTGATATCAGGGGCGATAACCGTGTTTTTTCGATTTGCAATGATGATACCTTATAGTCTGTCGTAAATATTAGTTTTTCAGGTGACGCATTTAATTAGTATAAATAATTAAAAAATGTCATGCCTCATTTGCATATGAAAATAGCCTGATACCACTGCGCGTCACTACCAGTAAAATAAATATTACTAAATGATTATATTTGTATAGCGGGCACTCGTAAGTTTTAGAACTGGTGGAATAGTGACACAATTATACACTTATTGAAATCATATAAAGAACAGTTTGTGCCTACTAAGTGGGCATGTACCTTTAAATGGCATATCATTCATTAAGTACTGGCTAGAATTGTTAAAAAGTCTCAATTTACCAAGATAATAGATGGTAATATCGTTGATATACACTAGGTTGTTCATATTTAAGATTATTTAGGAATCAATGTGCAGTGTAAGCGAAGACTTCGCTGATGTGTAGTCAGTTAAATTATTCGTTCACCATTTTGAATTCATAAGGAAAACCGACGAAAAAGAGAGACAATGTCAAAGAACGACAGTTCGGCGATAATGTACAGCACCTCAAGCATTTCTAAGTCATTGATGCTGCGATGCTGCGATGCTGCGATGCTGCGATGCTGCAAGTATCCTTGTTATACTATTTGTGTCACGACACCATGGCCATAATTTCAAACAAGGATTCACGTTCAGTGACGTCACGTTCTGATATCATAATATGTGTGCTGAGGTACAAGGCATCGCGTCTCATATTAGTGAAAGTTTCAGTAAGTTATCATTTTCCGTTTTCTGCTCACACTGAATGTTAACTGACACCAGTAAACGTAAATGTGAGTGCAAAATGTGAAATTCTAATGCATCGAAAATAGAAAGCACTCATCTGATTGGTCAATTGTAATAACAGCCTATAAAATATGAAAAATCACAGCCTGTAAAACCTCCGTTTTACCAGCCTGAGATTATTAACACCCTCGTTTTCACCACAGTTTATTTATCCCTACGCATGTTTATAAGCAATGGCGGCTCCTGAACCAAATGTGTCCAACTTAATTTTCGGATCATTTGCGGTCGACGAGGGAAACATCGTACTTGAATTTGAATCTGAGGATATGGAAACTGATGTGGAACCGTTAATGGCTGTGGAAGCGATAGAGTCTGCGGCTGCTGCTGAACCGGAGCCCATCAATACCGAGACGCTTGGCACCGCCCAACAAGATGCGCACCTGCAGCTATCAGCTGATTCAACAAAGTCGAAGACACGTTTTACTGTGATGGATGACGTAGACGAGCTTGTGTCCGGGATCAACTCCAGGGGCACAACTAAAATAACTAAATGGGGCGTCAGTCAGTTCAAAAGTATGAAAAAGTGAAAAACACAACCACCCTCCCTCACACACCCCATGCACTTACACAGACAATCCACCCTGGACAAAATGTGCGTTTGCTGTATACTGATGCAGAATTTCTGCAATGGGTCATTTCGATGTTTTCTTGTTGGGTAGACTACACCAGTTTTACCATGGTTTTGCCAATCAGGTTACAGTAAACGAACACAGTTTTATAAATGGCCTAAAACACAGCTTTGAGACTGAAATGGTTAACTGTGCAATAGAATCGATAATTTAAATTTTCCTATAGATCCTATTCAGTTTGAGATTAAAAGATATGTAATTTAATACATGTAACGCGTAACCGTAAAGCTGATTTTCTGACCATAAAACAAATTTAGGGGACAACTAGAGTAATAAGATGTATTACACTGCAAGCACCCATTTTATGTAAAAAAAAACAATATAAATGTTGTTATGTAGAAAAAGGACGTCATAAAAATACAAAACATTACAAATTTTGTTGTGTCTGGCTTGATTTTCAATATATTCACACTGAATTTGAAGTGAGATATTCGCAGATTACAGTTAATCTGTAGAATAGGTTTTGCGACTGAAAAATTAAAAAGAATGTAAAAATCAGCAGTTTGGACCAATTGTGTTTTTATTTGTATTCACAGTGTGGCTATCAGAGCGGGGGTTGGCGACCGACTTTCAAAAGGAAGAATGTAGCGTACTGGACCAAAATCTTGCGAAATTGTATGCAGAATTGCGAAATGCAAATGGAGAATGCTACAGCAAATCTACGTTTGTTGGTCTGCTTGCATCGATTAACCGACATTTGAGGGGTCCTCCCAACAACCGCATAATAAATTTAATGCGGGACAAAGAGTTTACAAGAAGTAATAAAGTATTCACAGGAATGCTAGTGAAACTAAAAAAAGAAGGATTGGATAGGACGAAGCACCATTGTCCAATAAAGGATGCAGATTTGGATAAACTTAGGGAATCTGATGTATTCAATATCACATCACCAAAGGGCCTACAAAGAAAAGTCTGGTTTAAGTTGTCACTCGGTTTCGGCAGGCGCGGCCAAGAAAATGTGCAAAACCTAAACAAAAATGCCTATGTAATCAAAGTTGATTCAGTCGGAAGAAAATACATAGAAATGACATACAATGAAGCAACAAAGAACCACAAAGGTGTAAATGAACGCGATTACGACACACAAAAACCGCGATTGTACGAAAAAATGAAGAAAAGTGTCCAGTGGCAGCATTCGACAAGTATATAAATAAATTACATCCAGAAAATGACAGACTTTTCCAACAAGCAAGAATAAATGTTGAAGAAAGTGACACGGTGTCGTTTACCAAAAAGCCTGTAGGAGAGAAAGTTGTCGTGAAGTTAATGAAGGAGATTTCGAGTGACGCAAAGTTAAGCAAAATATACACAAATCACTGCGTTCGAGCGAGAACAATAACAAAATTGGCACATGGGTAAAATTGGTAAAATATTACCCCAACCACCCAAAATATACAAAACAATTTGACCATCAACTCAAGTGGCAATGCTCAAATTCAATCCCAAAGGCCAGTACCAGCGTTAAATTTCACTAACTGCAATGTAAACATACATAATTACGCCTAAGAATGTGTGTTGCAGATAGATAATCTTCTGTATAGACGAGAATTCTGAGATAAATGTGACTTTTCAGTTATGAAGAACACTCGCACTCGAAGTAGAACCCAGAGGATTCGGCAAACAATTAATTTGTTATTTAAATGAATAAAAACAATATACTACACATGTATAACTATAAAAATCGTTAAACTAATGTGTTGAGTCAAGTCAATGTATACATACCTTAGAAAAGTCCGGTTAATCTCCATTTGGAATGGGATTACTTTTCTGCAAATTCATTTGGTGTGAGGCGGTTATGGATGACGTCACCAACCAGCTGATTTATTATTGCGATTGCGCGTATTGTGCCGCCGCCGCCCCCGTCCCGAGGAGGGCTTTCTGGGCAGAACCAGTACACTAGATTGCGTGTCGATAAGGAAGAGTAAGGAGTGGGTGAGGAGTCGATAAGGAACAGTGAAGAACAGTGAGGAGTCACTAAGGAACAGTGAGGAGTCGGTGAGGAACAATGAAGAATCGATGGGGAACAGTCAGGAGGGGTGATGAGGCATAAAGAGGCATTGATTATGCGATTGCAAGAGTGTAAGATCGTATATACGGAACATATAACGCCCACAAACACTAATACATATATATGTATTCATGAAATAGGCAACTTGTAATAGCTCATAATAATATCCAAGTGGTACACACACTCGTCAATGCTCTGGATAATCCATTTGCAGATTAACACGAAAAATCTATATCATTTACACTGTTTATTTTCAAGCTCCATATCTCTCCACTGGTGCCCTCTGGTGAGGAGTTAAATAAAACTCAATGTTGTGTACAGATAATCCATTTATACATTCACAACGAAATTCTATCCAATTTTATATATTGTAGCGTCTCTGTCCATCGGTGACGCCGCCTTCTTCCTACTCGTTCTTTCCAGTTCGCTTCTCGCCATTTCCACTTGCTGCTGCGCCGGGTACACTAGGGAGATTGCGGGCGTCTTAACGTCTGTCCCTCCTCCTCCACTTTGTGAGTCTTCCGTATCCATGCGTTCGTCTTCTTCCAGTTCCGGCGCTTCGTAACATTTCAAGATACGATCGAACAAGTACTTCCTCTTACTGGTGGCGGACTTCCAGGCTTCCTCATCATCGAAATCTTCGTCCATTGAAATCGGAAAAGGCTTTCTTTATAGTCGTATAGACGGGTTCTTTACGCAGCGCGTTAAACCATAACATTGTGTTCACGAAACTGTTCATCAGCGCCTTTCTGTATCTGTCTTTCATTTGTTCATATACGTGCTCACGGGCATTGGACTGATCGCCAGCACTCTGCGTGTATTTTTCAACACGCTCATCAAACTCTGGTTGACATTGTTCCACGAGTAAATTCCAGGAATCATCCTCCTCCTCCTCAGAGGTTTCACTCGAACTTCCTTCATCCGATTCGTTATTCGATACGGCTACGCTTTCGTCATTGTTATGCATGGTCTTCTTATGCCTCAACATGTTGTCTCGCCTTTTACATTCGTTGGAATAAATATCGCATGTGAACATCTCGAAGTCTTTCCACTGAATGAAGAGGAGTGAGGAGTTACGGTGCTATATAGTAGAGGGACATAACAGAACATTTATTTTAAGCCCTTTAGTTTTAGGTAGGTAGTGCCCAGCGACAAGCGATTACACTCGGTCCAATCCAGCCTCTATCTGCCCTAGCCAAATGGCCTGCCTCGCGTTAGAACACTAGAGTTAAAACCCCACTAGAGGGAGAGAAAAAGATGAGGATCATTCCATCATTTCATTCCACACACTAGAAACAAAATAATCGACATTTTCTTTGGACGAATGAAGAACAGCACCATGGCCTTCCGTGTGTACACGACAAAACCGCAACTATTCCATACACTGGCGCGCGTTCCTAACTGTGGCACACTTCATTTTTTAACCGGGACACCCCCAAATTATATGAAACAGAATTACAATGAGGATCATCTTACAAGTTTTCTTTTGTCTTTGGGGTGAAACTAATTTTTTGAATTTTGGCAGAAAACATATCGGCGGGGAAAACATTTGGCGGGAAAATTTAAATAGCATCTTACAAGTTTTCTTTTGTCTATGGGGTGAAACTATTTTTTTCTTTTGAATTTTGGCGGAAAAAAAAGATTCGGCGGGGAAACATTTGGCGGGAAAATTTCGGCGGATAAAATATTTGGCGGGAAATTTCGGCGCGAAATCTAGGGGTCACTGAGGTCGCTCCTCGCTCCTTACATTGCATACTCTGCGAGTCCACACACTACTAATGGTATATATAAGTATACATATATATATATCTAACGGTGTAGAGCCATGTTTAACGGTGCATTGCTGAATAACTAGCAGTATTAGTCAAAGTTATACAATGCTAATATGTGGCTGTGACTGGGGAAATGGGGCTTATATTATGTGTGACCAGTCTAGCTCATAATCAAATGGCACACTTCCGTATCCTTGAAACTATCTACAATGCTTTTTAGAAGCATGCCGGGTGTGTCAGTGATGTAATGGCGAACAGTGCACATCCTGATCAGACTGTGCGGAATCACAGGTGGATCTGGATATAGACTGGTCGTAAAACCAATAAACCCCATTTCTCCAGTCACAGCCACATAAAACTGCTGGTGAATTAGCTCAGTTGGACCATTGTTCTCTTGAGAGAATTGGTCATTGAAATGGCATGAAAATATTTCGTATAAATTATATTAAATCCGGTCTCTGTAAGTACCTGACTTATCGCATCGTAATGACAGTGTTGGTTTATAAATCAAAGTACTGAAAGTACTGAAATTTGTTATCTCCACAAAAACTGATCACTTGCGGAACTAGGTGTATACACATGGGCCTGTACACATAGGCGTATACATGGCTTCATACACCCGAAACGTTTCCGATCTAACTTATACTTAGAATCTAAAAATTAAAATTGATGTTCAGAATCAATCAATTACATGTTCAAATAATAAAGACATATTAAATAACTAAATATTTATGAAGACACACACAATGGTGATGTCTGGCACTCAGATACATCAACAGACTATTCAAACGATTGTTTTACATTGTATGCAAATAATACAAATAATATTATTGAACAAACACCCACACCATCGTACCGACGGCAATAAACCAACATTACTATCCTACTCTGTGTGCCTGGGAGAGAATGAGTCGAAAAAGTAGGGGCTTGATCTAATCAACAGCGCAGGAAATAATAATTCCTCAATACAACGCCATAGCAACGGTGTGTCAGATTTTGTGCGTCGTGTCCGGCAGATCATCAGGCAATATACAAATATAGCTGCTGTATTCATACGCACGACATGTCCTGATTCGTGTTTCCAAAGTTTAACTGATAAACTTAGCCAAAAACTGTGGAAAAATAGAGAATTGTTTACGTATTGTTTTAGATACAAAGCAAGACGACCAAAACGCCATAGGGTAAGTTGGCACAGGGCACTATTATCTTGGTCGTACAGTAGGGTCAGCGTGTAAGTGCACACACGAACGAACACGGCACGGTCTCCACACGGCACGCACACGACACCAAATTCCACACGATATCCAAGAATTTGAACGCACGATTGCCTTGACCTATCAAATACGACGTTGTCGTGTTACACCACACTGGTGTCGTGTTACACTACACTCGTGTCGTGTCGTGTGTTGTTACACCACTCTAGTATGGTGTTACCCGGCATTCGTGAGATTCTACACGATAGTAGTGTCGTGTTACACGACACTAATATGGTGCCGCATCACCCCAGCACCATCCAATATGTATATTGACCAAAGACATGAGGGTAGTCGTGTGAATTACCACGGAAAATTCACCGGTGTCAATAAATATAACAACGGCAAAGACGTATCCGCGTTCAAAACCAAATTTGTAACAATGTATTAGATTGTCTCCCATATTTAATTCAAACTGACTTGACGGTCAACTGCATTGATGATCGATTGGTGCGCAAATAAAATGCAGCCGGTTATTGCGCGACAAACACAGTCGTGACCTTGAGGCTTCACAATTTCTCGGACAAAAAAATGTCGTCACTGACAATGCACGTTCCAGACATCAAGAACAAATATACACCAGCATACTCATACTTATTTTGATATAAAATCTTATTAATATATGTGATCTATGGTATAATATGGCAAAACTAAGCACCAAGTTAGAGTTTTGTTTCCGTGTTCGTCGGTATCAAATTAAGTGTTCCTATTCCGTTAACGTTATTTTGACGCGATCCTATAGTCGACAGGACACTTTCTGAGATCGGTTTCAACTCGTATGTTTTTAAATTTCAAGCTGCAAGGAGCCAGTGATTACAATAGAATCATTCATAACATAATAACAGGGTGAAAATATTGATATTAATTTTAAAAGAAAAGCATTATTTAATTTTCCAAATCTACAATGGTTGAATGAATGAATGATATAGGATAAAATTTATTTCATAATTATTACAGCAAAATTTCTGCTCTGTTGTCGTGTTGACTTCTATTGGTCTGAATCTAATGTTGTGAGAAAGATATTGATACCGGTGATGGATATTGCTTAAAAACAAAACGGTTTACTTGTCTCACAGAGTGAGAAAGATGCATACCGGCCTGGAATCGAACCGGGGACCTCTTGTTTACCGTACCATGCCCATGCTCTACCGACCAAGCTAACCAGGCACAGATCATACACACTTCCTTCCCATAGTCAGTTGCGTACCATGACATTCTTCCCCGCCAAATTGAAATTCGTCCTCGAATTCCATGTTTAATTTTGTCTCCGAATTCCATATGTTTGGGTACACTTTCAGGAGTATTTATCAGTCACGTTCCTTCGTTGGGCACCAGTTTTCACTGCGGAGAAAAATGTCCACCCTGAATTCTATATTTGTGGAACATTTTGGAGAATCTTCATCAGTCACGACTCTACGTTGGGAGTAGTTGCGGCAAGTAACTCTGCAGAATACTCACTTATTGTCCGTACCAAGAGTTACGGTGCTCCATAGGTTTCACCTGCAGTGTACCGAATCGGATCTCATTCTCGCTTTAGCTGTTAATTGTGACATATATTCTTTCTGTACTTATTCCACAGAAATGAATGTCAGTATAATACTGACATTTCTTTCAATTGAAAAATACAGAAAATATGTCTCAATTAACAGCTGAAGTGCGAATCAAATGTGATTTGGTACTTTGCAGGGGAAACCTATGGAGAGCACCATACCTCTATAGGAGTATTCTGCAGAGTTACTTCCCGCAACTACGTTGGGCGCTAAATATCACAGGGTGAGAAAGATGCGCATCTGCCCGGAATCGAACCGGGGACCACTGGTTTACCACAGCATCGCTCTACCTACTGAGCAAACCGGGCACAGATACACACTTCTTCAGCATAGTGATCACTTCATTCAACCAAAGCTGGAAGTTACGTCAAATTATTAAAGTCGACATCACAGATTATGCTCTTGGCGACATTAGCGGACACACATGTGTCCATCAATTTGATCAAATAAACAACAGAATCTGACAGATAACACTACGACGGCGCATGTAAAGCTTCATTATTCTGGTACTTGGAATCAAAATGGTGGAGAGTAAAATCAATATGTGAGGCATTGACAGAACTTTTAAAATTTTTGATCACGATAGCAGCTACAGTGATTGTTGGACACATTTATTTCGAGAAACAAGAGATTACAACCCGCATTGGATTACTAAGTGGAATTTTGTTCATACACTAACATAGAGCATTAAATTTGCGACATTGTTGGATTCTGGATGGTGGACAGGTCCGACAGACGTGATTCTGAATATGCGTGCTTGGTCTGTGGTTATTATTCCAGATCATGTCATGCATGTTTTAATTTCACGTCGTGTCAAAGCAGCACTATTGAACATACTTAATAACTTTAATATTCTACAAATGGTGTGGTGAGAATGAAAGTTCATGCAGCGTCTGATGTGTAACTGATGAATTAAGGTAAGTTACTTGTATATGCCGGGGCATGCCAATATTGTTTTAGTAGAGGCCGCTTGCAGATAACTCAACAGTGATCACAATGACGTTAAGGCGCGCACGGATTTGTCCGCAGCATTTATAACTCGAAGACTCTTTGCAATATGTTTATGAAACTTAACGCATGCATAGGTCTCACGGAACAGTGCGGAGCTAGCGTTAAAGGTACACGCCCACTCTGACTTTTATATCAGAGACATCATCGGAGACATTTTCTGGCAAAATAAACGTTCATTCACCATTACTCACGTATTGTTTGGCATTATTATACATTTTATATCAGAAGAAAATTTCCACACCGATATCAGGGGCGATAACATTATTTCCTTAAAATGTTAAAGGACATTACTATTTATTCTCGGTATTTATTTTTTGATACATGCTATGATAATAATCTGTCGAAAATATTAATTTTTCAGGTGACACATTTAATTAGTATAAATAATTAAAAAATATCATGCCTCATTTTCATATGAAAATATACTGATACCACAGCGCGTCACTATCAGAAAATAAATATTACCAAATGATTATATCTGTATAGCGGGCACCCGAAATAATTTTTAGAACTAGTGGAATAGTGACACAATTATACAAGTATTTAATTCCCATAAAGAACATTTTGAGTGGGCATGCACCTTTAAAAAGGGGTTGGACAATTTTTGTCGCGTCCGCTTGCGGACAGCGCGATATAGTCTGCACATTGACGTCCATTCATAGTTGTTTTGCCGAGCCTGCTTGCGGAAAGCGAGACATAATGATCACAATCACGTCCGTGCATCCATCCGTACGTGTGTCCGACTCATGCGGCCCCTGTGCCCCAAGGTCAAAAGACTTTGAAATTTGTATTAAAGTTTTTACAGGTATACCTTATTATATCTCCACACGACTTACTCAGATTTGCTTCAAACGTCAAATAATTCTTTACCAGTTGTATGTGCACCCTGAAGGAGTGCACAATGCGAAAGCGAGAAATCCGAAACTCAAATGAAATGTCATGCAAAGCATGAACTGTATTTGGCGAAATCAATGAGGTGATTCTAATATGTTGGAGTAACAAGCTTTAGTGGAAAATATTTGAAATATTCAAAACAGCAGATGACAAAGGGTGTATTACTGCCAACATATCTGCTGGACATTAAAGGGAATAGCGGTCAATAGCCAAATACTGGTATTAACCCTTTTAACATGTTTAACACCACAGACTCTACAGCAATATTTGTAAACTTTATGTACTTCCAGATGAGCCGGCTTAAGAGCCGTCTCATCAGGATCTGCACTGTATTTTCATATATGTATTTAAAAAAAAACACTCTTAATAACGGACTAGTGTGAAAATCATTTTCTGACGAATGGATTGGCCGGAGAATTATCATGGATCAATCCCATTCACTTACACTGGAGTAAACCTAAATATTATCTACACCATTCAGTTTTAATAATACAGCGCCAAAACTGTTTACAAGTTCACCCATACTGAAGAGAAAAGAAACAACTTGCAAGCTATATCGCGCTTTCCGAAATTTAAGCGGGCGCGACAATAAAATGATCACTAAATTACAATAGCAGACAGTATTAACTAATAAGGCCTAAACAAATTAGCTGTGTTTCAGGTTACATGCTGAAACAAGAGTGCCGCAAGTCACAAAATACGCCCGTCGAATATGGGCCAGACAGCGAAGATGCAGAAATATGAAGCTGTCACCGAGGCAAGAAACATTAATGAGAATTTGAAAGTCTATATCATTATTTCTTCATCTCGTTGTGCTAAACATAGTATACTAATTTAGGCAGAGATAGAAAAGTAGAGTGTAAAGTAGAAATGATAGGGAATTGGATACAATAATGTAGAAAAAATGGCTAAGTTAAAAAGGTGATATTTTTGTTAAAAAATATGTTTTCGGCATAAAAACACCAAGGTGCACATCTTCAATATGTGTAGAAGACGTATGTATAGTTTCAGAACGATCGACTGAACGGTTTCGGAGGAGTTGTGTACACAAACTGTGTACCATATATAGAATTGCATAGAAAAATGTAGAAAAAATGGCTAAGTTAAAAAGGTGATAATTTTGTGAAAAATATTTTTTCGCAATAAAAACATCAAGGTTCACATCTTCAATATGTGTAGAAGACGTGTGCATAGTTTCAGATCGATCGAGAGAATGGTTTCGGAGGTGTTGTGTACACAAACTCTGTACCGTATATAGAATTGTATAGACAAATGTAGAAAAAATGGCTAAGTTAAAAAGGTGATATTTTTAAAAAAAAATATTTTTTCGCCATAAAAATACCAAAGTGCACAACTTCAATATGTGTAGAAGACGTGTGTATAGTTTCAGAACGATCGACTGAACGGTTTTGGAGGAGTTGTGTACACAAACTCTGTACCGTATATAGAATTGTATAGAAAAATGTAGAAAAAATGGCCAAGTTAAAAAGGTGATATTTTGTTAAAAAATATTTTTTTATTTTTTCGGCATAAAAACACCAAGGTGCACATCTTCAATATGTGTAGAAGACGTGTGCATAGTTTCAGATCGATCGACAGAACGGTTTCGGAGAGTTGTGACACGAAATATGCGCTTTTTCTTAAGCCAACCGCCCGCCCCACCCGCCCACCCGCCACACCGCCCACCCGCCCACCCGCCCACCCGCCCAAAACCGCCAACCCACCCCCGCCCACCCGCCCACCCGCCCACCGCCCACCCGCCCAGCCCGCTCCCGCCCGCCCGCCCACCCACCCACCCGCCCACCCACCCACCGCACCCGCCCACCCGCGGTATAAAAAAGTTTGGTCGGTAGGTTGTCAATTTTTTTTAGGCAAACATAAGTGAAAACTACAAATATTGTTTTAAATATTAGCTATGCTTACAGTATTGGTTTAAAACACACTCTGTGCATAACAATGACTATCTAGTTAAATATACTTTTTGCATAAAAAATATTGAAGTAACAATTTATTTCTTTATTTTTTTTAAATGAATGAAAAAAATTACGACCACATCAAAAAAACAGGGTCGGTCGGGATACCTGAAACACGGCTTGTTTGTACACGTTCTTAGGGAGAAGTACCCCACTCAAGTGTGTGTTATTCAGACATATATACTGGACAATATAGACATGGGTTCATGCCGTCACATTCCCCTTAAGGGGTTGCAATGGGGATTCTCAGATCACCAGTTGCTCATTTTTGCGATATTTTTGTCAATTATGCATAAAACATAGGTATTATAGATCACAGGTATCTCAAATTATATACATCAGTTTTTTATGTACACACACCGCAGTACGTTATTGTGGTACAAGCTATAGTTGTTGCATTCAGTGAAAAACGGACTAAGACAATAAACAGGCAGATGCAAAAAAAAGCACCCTACAATATGTTTACCAGTAGTATTGAAAATAACAATGCTTG
>CM055280.1:19075389-19156113 GCA_029237695.1 Conchocele bisecta | reverse complement strand
CCATATTTACAAGTGGTCAATTAAAATAATATTTAACCGAGTAGTATATAGGGAGTCAAAATGATACCACCTAACGGTGGTATCATTTCCCCACCCTATATACTACTCCCACCGCCTCCCGAAAAACTCCAAAATTGGTCAACGAGAAATTGTCACCCGACAGCAAATCGTGACAATTGGTGTCATAAATACATAAGTTGAAAAGAGGTCCAATTGAACATATAAATCTCATAGGTATATACAGAAAATATGATAACGCCAGAAATATAAAGTGACAAATCTGTAATTGTTTCGGCTACCCAACGAAATAGCCACCCGATAATGCGCCGGCCGCCGAATTAATTATCAGAAGAAAAAAAAAGAAGAGAAATGTTTGTTCAATTGGGGATTTTGCAGAATTCTATAAAAAAAAACAAAAGAAATGTTTGTTCAATTGGGGATTTTGCATAATTCTAACGTCCGCGCGTGATAGTTTATATTTCGCATTGACGGACGTCATACCGGATCAACAACATGGCACACACGAGATGAGACCAATTGTTGTTTTTTTTTTGTTTTTTTTTTGTTGTAAGGCTTACAAACGTATATATACTCATCACTTTCCTATACAACATAAAAATGGTGTGCAAATTATAATTATTTATAAACACTTAGCGAGGTTCACGAATTTCCGGGATGGTTCGTTATTTTATTAATTTGATAATTAGTTTTGTAAAAATTATTATTAATTAATTTTAAGAAAATGATAAAGTTAATTAATATAAGAAAAAAAATAAAAACCACAAAGTATATCGATACGCGGTTATAGAAATGTATGGTGGTCAGTGGGTGTCGTAACGGGGCCCTAAATTATTAATTGTTTTTATGTTCCGTATGGAGGGGCCGTAGGAACATCTGGAATGTATGGTGGAGGAATCTCCTGCTGCCGCTGCAGACACGCGAATAAGCATATCACGTCCCGAGACTGGAGAGGAGATTTTTTCTCTCGTCGGCCCTCCCCTCAATAACGAGTTTTTTTATATCTTCGTCCGCGAGAATTTGTGGTTGAGCCTTGGACCGGATAGTACCCTTTAACTCCAGGTATCTGACCATCTCTTCGACGACCATTTTGAACTCGCTATCTGATATATCGTTGTCGGCTATCGCTTTCGACACGATAACGTCGATACTGTTTTTCTTAGACCTCGCGAGAACCGCTATTCGATCGTGCTTTCGACTCTTGGCCTCTAGTTTTCGACCCACGAGTCTGACCGTCATACAAAGCAGTCCCGCCCCCGCCGCTGTCGCACTCAAGGCCACCGCGACCGGAGCGGCGAGGACTGTTGACAATAAAGACACACTCCCCACCCCGCTTATAACGGATGCTGAGGCTAACGCGGTGCTCACCCCCTCTAATATATTGACCGACCGCCTATATTTCTTCGCATAACCCGTCCGCGTCTCTCCCTCGTTCTGTAGAATATGTTGTATCTCGACGATCCTGGTCATCCTAAAGGATGCCGGGTCGGCCGTCCCCGAAGGTAAGTGTGGATATAGTTTCTCATCATTCATCATAAATCAAGTTGTATTAACAGTGTAACAATAGTGGAGGAAGCTGATTGGTCAGCAATTTTTGTAACAAAGTTAATAACACTACCTGCCGAAACTTTAATTGTAGTGTCATCATCGAATATAGTAAACCCTGACCTCTGCCCCGCGTGCTTGGTGATGCCAATATTCTGTTCTACACCATTCAGGACGACATTCACTCGGACTTCAGCAGTGGCGTGTCCGCGAAAGTCGACCGAGCAGACCGCCATTCGAAAATCGTCCCAGACACTGCCATGGTGTATCCCCCGTATCTGTTGCTCGCGTTGGCACCGAATGAATATTCGTAGGCCCCCTCGCTTAGTGAACCCCGCTCCTCGGCCCAAACTGTTATGACGTGTCTGCTAGCTTGCAATTTTCCCATGTGTGCAACCGCCCTAGTTAAAACTGTGTGGGACTGTGATACGCCCCTCTCCAGCCTTCTCATTGCGGTTCATTCATCGTATGCTGCGGGCCGCGACGGGAACGTTCCGTTCTAAGTTGGAACTACCTGGACCGTATATGCTCATGATTAATATGTATATATATTATGTTTAATCGGTTATTTCGAGAACGCTCGAAATCGGGTAATAGTTATTCAACTCTCGCGCTTTATCATCTAGAATATAAATCTTCAACTCGTGGATGTGTCCCGATAACCAAAACTTTCATCTCGGGGGTTGGGATGTCTAATGTCAGGGTCTCGCCATAGAAACAGTCGCTGGCGTGCACAGTTTTTAGTAATGTACTGGGAGCTCCGTCTAACGTGTAGTACGATGTGTTCAATTGATCCAGGTGCACCCTGAGAGTTTTCGTGAAGAAAAAGCTTACTGGGATGTCACCGACGTGCTCGCCCGGATTAAACCATCCCTTATTGTCGGAGTATGTTTTTGAAAAACCGAGCCGCACAGCCAAATCCGGGGTGATCGTTACCTGGTTGGTGGGTTCGACGGTAAAGGTCGCGAGTCCGGTAGCCTTCGAGATTGTGAGGCTGGCTCTACCATCAAGCTCCGGCGCAACAAAAGATTGGAGGGATCTCGAACTCCAAAGGCCGGGGGGCAGCTTTACACCTACTTGGCGGGGGGCCTTCACGTAGACGAACCCTTCGCTCTTCCCCACGTTTTTCCACCCAACCGTGAAGGTGATTGATCTGAGGCCTACCCGGCGTTTTCCGCAGTAGTTGTCGATTGACTTTTGAAGTTCACAACTCCCATTTTGAACATTAGTGATAGAAGCAAACATGATAATAATATCTTTCAATGGATACCCAAGCATTTAGCTTTAACTCTAATGCAAAGTACGTGGTCGGAGGTAAATACACGCAAAAAGACGTTGTTGACCACCTTGTACACCCAACTGTAACAGTTAGACCGAAAAGTGAATTTACCACCAATTTTCCCGACATCTTTGAACAATATAGGCTGCCCAAGATTACTACAATGGAGGCCGTGAACGGGTGGAAAGCAACACCGATGCAGTTTTGGCAGTATCAGCGCAACTTCGCCGTATGGTGCGCAACGGCCGGATGCGGAGTTTCGCATCAAGACCATCTGACATCCAAGAATGTCATGCTCCGAAGTGTCTACAACTTTCACGCGTATTACACCATTAGGAGGATTATCAAAGAACTAGGTATTCCACTACCTCAAGATGACGCATGGAATCCCATTTCCAACACATACGATCGTAGGGCATTCGAAAGACTGTAACGAATTTAACGTTTCAAAAGATGCGGACTGGAGACAGAAAGTATTTCCTAACTGCACTGGCCTCGGGGACGTTCTCATTCGGGGCCAGTCCGGGAATTGGACGCAGACTGATTTTAGACACGATCACTCTGGTGAGCACATCGTCAGTCGGAACGCCGGGAATTTTGATCCCGCGACGATGACCTTCGGGCCGGAAGTATCTGGAGGTCGGCACTGCGGCGTCTCATCCTACAATTGGTTACCTCCAAAGCGAACTCACATAGATTACATACAGCAGGCTGCTGAGGTCCTGGACGCGTGGGGTACATTTATGTTAGATAAGGGTATGGGGTTCACGCAGGCTGGTGTTAATCGCCTCAACGACTCCATTCGGACATACGTCTGGGCCATCCTCGGCGCACAGAAGCAAACTCGCAGTTCTATACTAGGCACGGGAACGGCGTTTGACGCGCAAAAACAATTCTTGGCACTTGTAGAGGACGCCATCTCAGCTAAGGTGGACGTGCAGAAGGCGATCAAACAGTATCAAGACGTTTTGCAGAATGCCAGCACCCCAGTAGACTATGTATTTGGAATAGGTCTTTATATGGCACCGAGCAATATGATACTAAGAGACGACCCGGTTGACGGTTACAATAATCAGATCGTAATCGCCACCGTCAATCAAAAAATCGGCCATAACGGGAACGTGAACGTGGATATCATCAAGCGCACCCCCAACAGTGGAACCGATTTCATAAAACCGCAAGCACCAACCCCAATTCACGAATTGGGCCCCCATCAAGTTCATTTGAACCCAGTGTTCCACCGAGTTCCGCTCCTGTTTCACCCTCTGCAATAGGACCAGCAAGTTCCCCCAATCGCGATTGGATTGGAACAGGTGAAAATAGTGTCACAACCCACGAGGAGGAGAAATTAGGGCTCGTCGTAGCCCTCGTGGCTAAAAGTAGGAGACCGGCGATAGCCACGATTAAAGCCCAAGCATTCTGGTCGAGCCATCCGACCGTTTTTGATAATATAGATAGCAAGAAGAAGAGTAGACCCCCGATCAACCCAGGCAGCGCGGCAGCCAACTTTCCTGCTAATTTAGCCAGGAGATTGGCGAGGGCTTTTAGTTGTTTTTTTTATCCATTCTTTGGCTCCACCGGATGGAGCTGGTGCTGGCGCTGGTGCTGGCGCTGGTGCTGGCGCGGGTGCTGGTGCCGAACCACCCGTGATAGATAGAACTAGAGACGATATAGATAGAATTAGGGTCGATATCATCATTGTGAAAGCTGTGAGGATGGTTACTATTGTGAAGCCCTTCTCTCTGAACAGAGTGCGAAGACGTTCACCGAGTGTCGTGTCCTCGTGCAGGATACTAGTGATTGATTCGTGGCTACGACTTAATTGTCCAGAGAGTGTCTCACGGTTAATTGAGACAGCCGCTAAGCGAGCTTCTCTTTCATACCGCAACGACCGCAGGAGTTTGTTGATCCGCTCGGTAGATTCTCTATCGCCACGGGCTTCCCCAAGTTTTCTTTCTTCTTGCTCGATATGTTCGTCCAGCTCCGTGAGTTTGGAGAGGTTATTAACTAGTTCACCACGGCCCATTTGCAGAACCTTATTGAGTCCCAGGAGTTCGCGAAGAGGTAACGGTGGGTCATACTTCGTGCCGTTTATTTCGTTGACCGTGGTTTCCACTGTGTTAATAGCGTCGGTGACTATACGAGGGACCTCGCTGATATCGCTCGTTTCTATAGCGGCGGCCGTCTTCGCCAGCGTTTCGTCGGTATCCTGCATGGTTTTTACCATTTTTTTAGGCACCTGCGACCGATCATCGAGCACTCCGAGAGCTCGAGCGAGGTCTGCTCCATATCGGCTCACTGAAGAGGGGTTGAGGAACTTGGTCGGGTCGTTCTTGTACGTCAGCAACTTCCAGCTATTGCCCCATTTAACCAACAGGTCTCCTCTTTTAGTGCTGCGAAACTCCAACGTGGCCTTGATGCCGTGTTTAGACACTATACTCTCCCACCGTTTCACCAGAGAATCCGTATCCCTGAGAGGAGCCAGCTCACCCTTGGAGATCCCCGCATGAATATCGGCACCGCCCGCCCATGCCGGAGTTTCGGGTGGGGCCTCCAACGTATGTAGAGGTGTATTACCCCGATACTTCTCGGGTGTGTCAAACAAACGTGTCTTATACTTCTCGGGTGTGCCAAACAAACGTGTATTCTTGGGTGTCCACCCGGGAAACGGATTCTTCTCGGGTGGGGTCTCTATGAAGGCCGTTTGTCCTTCTTCATCATCATCCATATAATCGGAAGTTCGGTTGGAGTCATCATCGAAGAAATCATCATCATCATCATCGAGGTAATCGTCTCGGTCGCCCGTAGCGCGATCGAATTCGTCCATGCCAATATCGAGACCAGCCATCTTTAATAATTATTATTATATTAAAGACAAAACCATACAGGTTTAATAGATTATGTCTTCGAGTCAATACGATCGCAAACTCAATCCATATCGCAGACTGCGTGAGCCCCTCGGGGCAAAAGGTGTGAGACAGAGTGTCGTTATTACGAACAACCCATCGACGATCGACCAGAACCAGCAGCTCTTAGTCCGCTTTCCCAACCTCGGAGCTAGTGACGTCATTATGCCGGGGACTGTTCGCCTCGCTTTCACTATTTCGCTGACGTCGACCGACGCGGACCGAACCATCGTTCAGAACCTGGGTCGCACCATCGTCAAGAAGACTATGATAAAGATTTCTGGTAATGAGGTGATGTAGATCGATGACAGCGACATCTACCATTGCTACCAGGACCTGTGGAAGACGGCGCGAGAGCGCGAAAATGCGGTCTATCAAGGTATTGACACCAGTCGAAATAAGAACGTAACCAGACTTAGAATCGGGGCTGGTGACAAGGCAGATAACGTCGCGAGCGACAACGCGGTCGCGGCCGCTTACGGCAACCGATTCTACATCCCGCTCGACTTTGAGTTGCTGGAGAGTCACATGCCCTACTATCAGAGCGCTTTGGTGGACCGCCTCGAATACGAACTAACGTTCAACGACTACGGCCGAGTTATCATGGCCACTGACATGACATCGAAGTATACGATCGACAATCTGTCGCTGGAGTACGACATGGTCACGATGCCCGAACTCGCGCGATTAATCAGATCCCGGTATGTCGGGCGCGTTGCCATACTTTACGACCGAGTTCTTCGCCACCGCAAGATGACGAAAGACAAAAGCGACACATTGTGGAATATTAATGTCAACGTACCCGCCCGCTCGATGAAAGGTATACTGATGTTGTTCGAGGAGGGTCGGTTCGCGCTCGGGGCTAGAAAATCCGACAAATTCTATAACCCCAAAATCACGAAGGTATTGGTGACGATCGAGGGAGTACCTACTCAACTCTACAGCGCGGGTCTTCTTGCGCACCAGCAGTGGGACGAAGTAAGAAAACATTTTGCTTCCGGCTCTAAGCGTTCCCCGGAGGTTGCCGCGGTTGCCAAAGACCTGCAGCTCTCGGACGTCTCCCTCTCGGATTTTCTGACTACCAAATACGCTCTATGGCTAGACATGCGAGCCACCGATGACGACCAAATGCACGGTAGTGGACGCCAAGTTGAGAACGCTAGTGAGGGTGTGACGATCCAGATAACCAAAGAGGCGGATGGAGCCGAGCCATTGAACGTGTACTTATATATAATAACAGACGCGCAACTCAATATAGAAGATGGCCGATACGTCTCAGCTTTATACTAATTTTAGCAATCAATACCAATTCACGATTGGAGATGCCCACTCTGCCATAATATGTGGGCAGACAGGATGCGGAAAAACGGTTTTCATCCTCGACTTACTCGAGGGCTCCTACCGCGATGCCTTTCGTCACATTGTGATCCTGTGTCCCACTGTGCGGCACAACGAGACTTATCAGCGGCGCCCGAGGATATGTACCGACCCTGTTGTATACGTCGTTGACCCCGGCGACAGGCTTCACGGTTAGCTGCGTGTCTTCTATCAAATATTCCAGGGAGAGCCCACCCTACACGTGATTGACGACTGCTCGGCCAAGGCGGCGATGACCAAAAAGAAGGACATGCTCTCCGAGCTCGCATTTTCTGGCCGCCATGCGAGGCAAAGCGCTCTCGCGCCGTCTTCCACAGGTCCTGGTAGCAATGGTAGACGTCGCTGTCATCGATCGACATCACCTCATTACCAGAAATATTTATCATAGTCTTCTTGACGATGGCGCGACCCAGGTTCTGAACGATGGTTCGGTCCGCGTCCGTCGAAGTCAGCGAAATAGTGAAAGCGAGGCGAACAGTCCCCGGCATAATGACGTCGCTAGCTCCGAGGTTGGGAAAGCGGACTAAGAGCTGCTGTTTCTGGTCGATCGTCGATGGGTTGTTCGTAATAACGACACTCTGTCTCACACCTTTTGCCCCGAGGGGCTCACGCAGTCTGCGATATGGATTGAGTTTGCGACCGTATTGACTCGAAGTCATAATCTATTAAACCTATATGGTGTTGTCTTTAATATAATAATAATTATTAAAGATGGTTGGTCTCGATATTGGCATGGACGAATTCGATCGCGCTACGGGCGACCGAGACGATTACCTCGATGATGATGACGATGATTTCTTCGATGATGACTCCAACCGAACTTCCGATTATATGGATGATGATGAAGAAGGAGAAACGGCCTTCATAGAGACCCCACCCGAGAAGAATCCGTTTCCCGGGTGGACATCCAAGAATACACGTTTGTTTGGCACACCCGAGAAGTATAAGACACGTTTGTTTGACACACCCGAGAATTATCTGGGTAATACACCTTTACATACGTGGGAGGCCCCACCCGAAACTCCGGCATGGGCGGGCGGTGCCGATATTCATGCGGGGATCTCCAAGGGTGAGCTGGCTCCACTCAGGGATACGGATTCTCTGGTGAAACGGTGGGAGAGTATAGTGTCTAAACACGGCATCAAGGCCACGTTGGAGTTTCGCAGCACTAAAAGAGGAGACATGTTGATTAAATGGGGCAATAGCTGGAAGTTGCTGACGTACAAGAACGACCCGACCAAGTTCCTCAACCCCTCTTCAGTGAGCCGATATGGAGCAGACCTCGCTCGAGCTCTCGGAGTGCTCGATGATCGGTCGCAGGTGCCTAAAAAAATGGTAAAAACCATGCAGGATACCGACGAAACGCTGGCGAAGACGGCCGCCGCTATAGAAACGAGCGATATCAGCGAGGTCCCTCGTATAGTCACCGACGCTATTAACACAGTGGAAACCACGGTCAACGAAATAAACGGCACGAAGTATGACCCACCTTTACCTCTTCGCGAACTCCTGGGACTCAATAAGGTTCTGCAAACGGGCCGTGGTGAACTAGTTAATAACCTCTCCAAACTCAAGCTGGACGAACATATCGAGCAAGAAGAAAGAAAACTTGGGGAAGCCCGTGGCGATAGAGAATCTACCGAGCGGATCAACAAACTCCTGCGGTCGTTGCGGGATGAAAGAGAAGCTCGCTTAGCGGCTGTCTCAATTAACCGTGAGACACTCTCTGGACAATTAAGTCGTAGCCACGAATCAATCACAAGTATCCTGCACGAGGACACGACACTCGGTGAACGTCTTCGCACTCTGTTCAGAGAGAAGGGCTTCACAATAGTAACCATCCTCACAGCTTTCACCATGATTATATCGACCCTAATTCTATCTATATCGTCTCTAGTTCTATCTATCACGGGTGGTTCGGCACCAGCACCCGCGCCAGCACCAGCGCCAGCACCAGCTCCATCCGGTGGAGCCAAATAATGGATAAAAAACAACTAAAAGCCCTCGCCAATCTCCTGGCTAAATTAGCAGGAAAGTTGGCTGCCGCGCTGCCTGTGTTGATCGGGGGTCTCCTCTCCTCCTTGCTATCTATATTATCAAAAACGGTCGGATGGCTCGCCGAGAATGCTTGGGCTTTAATCGTGGCTATCGCCGGTCTCCTACTTTTAGCCTCCCGAGAGTTCCTAAATCCAAAGCACACATAGTCCGACCGCCACGAGGGCTACGACGAGCCCTAATTTCTCCTCCTCGTGGGTTGTGACACTATTTTCCCCTGTTCCAATCCAATCGCGATTGGCGGAACTTGCTGGTCCTATTGCAGAGGGTGAAACAGGAGTGGAACTCGGTGGAACACTGGGTTCAAATGAACTTGATGGGGGGCCCAATTCGTGAATTGGGGTTGGTGCTTGCTGTTTTATGAAATCGGTTCCACTGTTGGGGGTGCGCTTGATGATATCCACGTTCACGTTCCCGTTATGGCCGATTTTTTGATTGACGGTGGCGATTACGATCTGATTATTGTAACCGTCAACCGGGTCGTCTCGTAGTATCATATTGCTCGGTGCCATATAAAGACCTACATAGTCTACTGGGGTGCTGGCATTCTGCAAAACGTCTTGATACTGCTTGATCGCCTTCTCCAGGTCCACCTTAGCTGAGATGGCGTCCTCTACAAGTGCCAATAATTGTTTTTGCGCGTCAAACGCCGTTCCCGTGCCAGTATAGAACTGCGAGTTTGCTTCTGTGCGCCGAGGATGGCCCAGACGTATGTCCGAATGGAGTCGTTGAGGCGAGTAACACCAGCCTGCGTGAACCCCATACCCTTATCTAACATAAATGTACCCCACGCGTCCTGGACCTCAGCAGCCTGCTGTATGTATCCAATTGCAGGATGAGACGCCGCAGTGCCGACCTCCAGATACTTCCGGCCCGAAGGTCATCGTCGCGGGATCAAAATTCCCGGCGTTCCGACTGACGATGTGCTCACCAGAGTGATCGTGTCTAAAATCAGTCTGCGTCCAATTCCCGGACTGGCCCCGAATGAGAACGTCCCCGAGGCCAGTGCTGTTAGGAAATATTTTCTGTCTGCAGTCCGCATCTTTTGAAACGTTAAATTCGTTACACAGTCTTTCCAACGCCCTACGATCGTATGTGTTGGAAATGGGATTCCATGCGTCATCTTGAGGTAGTGGAATACCTAGTTCTTTGATAATCCTCCTAATGGTGTAATACGCGTGAAAGTTGTAGACACTTCGGAGCATGACATTCTTGGATGTCAGATGGTCTTGATGCGAAACTCCGCATCCGGCCGTTGCGCACCATACGGCGAAGTTGAGCTGATTCTGCCAAAACTGCATCGGTGTTGCTTTCCACCCGTTCATGGCCTCCATTGTAGTAATCTTTGGCAGCCTATATTGTTCAAAGATGTCGGGAAAATTGGTGGTAAATTCACTTTTCGGTCTAACTGTTACAGTTGGGTGTACAAGGTGGTTAACAACGTCTTTTTGCGTGTATTTACCTCTGAACACGTACTTTGCATTAGAGTTAAAGCTAAATAATTGGGTATCCATTGAAAGATATTATTATTATGTTTGCTTCTGTCACTAATGTTCAAAATGGGAGTTGTGAACTTCAAAAGTCAATATCGACAACTGCTGCGGAAAACGCCGGGTAGCCTCAGATCAATCACCTTCACGGTTGGGTGGAAAAACGTGGGGAAGAGCAAAGGGTTCGTCTACGTGAAGGCCCCCCGCCAAGTAGGTGTAAAGCTGCCCCCCGGCCTTTTGATTTCGAGATCCCTCCAAGCTTTTGTTGCGTCGGAGCTTGATGGTAGAGCCAGCCTCACAATCTCGAAGGCTACCGGACTCGCGACCTTTACCGTCGAACCCACCAACCAGGTAACGATCACCCCGGATTTGGCTGTGCGGCTCGGTTTTTCAAAAACATACTCCGACAATAAGGGATGGTTTAATCCGGGCGAGCACGTCGGTGACATCCCAGTAAACTTCGTCTTCACGAAAACTCTCAGGGTGCACCTGGACCAATTGAACACATCGTACAACACGTTAGACGGACCTCCCAGTACATTACTAAAAACTGTGCACGCCAGCGATTGTTTCTATGGCGAGACCCTGACCTTAGACTTCCCAACCCCCGAGATGAAAGTTTTGGTTATCGGGACACATCCACTAGTTGAAGATTTCTATTCTAGATGATAAAGCGCGAGAGTTGAATAACTATTACCCGATTTCGAGCGTTCTCGAAATAACCGATTAAACAAAATATATATACATATTAATCATGAGCATATACGGTCCAGGTAGTTCCAACTTAGAACGGGACGTTCCCGTCGCGGCCGCAGCATACGATGAAGCCGCAATGAGAAGGCTGGAGAGGGGCGTATCACAGTCCCACACAGTTTTAACCGAAGGTCTGTCGCGCACAAGAATGACAATTCTTGCATAGCTAATTTTTGAGTTATCTCCCTTTTTTATTTCGCGCACTGATTGACCATAACTCGACCACCCTTTGGAATATTTTTATGAAACTTCACACATTCAATTAGACCACGAACCGAAGGTGTGTCGTGCACAAGAATGACAAATCTTGCATAGCTAATTTTTGAGTTATCTCCCTTTTTTGTTTTCGCACACTGATTTCCTGTCCGGAGCATAACTCGACCACCCTTTGGAATATTTTCATGAAACTTCACACATGCATACACCACGACCCGGAGGTGTGTCGCGCACAAGAATGACAACTCTTGCGTAGCTAATGTTTGAGTTATCTCCATTTTTTATTTTGCGCACTCTACAAACTGGACAATAATGCATGAAGACCCGTTTTCTCGTCTGCTCTGTACACCTTTTCTCGTGTGCTCTGTACACCTTACCTGTAGAGAGAACAATAGCGACTGCGAGAACAATTCACCTGTGCATGTGCTAGCATGGGCTAGCATGTGCAAATGTCCAGTCTTGACCACTATATCTGACCACAGGTAATTTATACAGGTAAATTACTACATTGTATGTTACATTTCCGTAAACTGTGTTGAAAATATTGTGGCATTATGTGGACCTGTGCAGTTATATGTAGATAAATATAGGACTATTAAAAAAAAATTCTGGGCTCCAGTAGCAAGCATTATTATTTTTAATTTTTAAACATTTTTTTTCCCATTTTTTTTTCCATTTTTTTTTTTTTAATTCTTTTTCAATTTTTTGTCTAGTAGCATAAGGTTGTAAGTGCTATATACAGACTATTCACCTGTGCATGTGCTAGCATGTGCAACTGACCACTGACCACTTACAGGTAATTTATACAGGTAAATGATTATATTACATTTCCGTAAACTGTGTTGAAAATATTGTGGCAATATGTGGACCTGTGCATATATGATATGTAGATAAATATAGGAGTATTACAAAACATTCTGGGCTCCAGTAGGAGCATTATTATTTTTTTTTTTTAATTTTATTTTTTTTTTACATTTTTTTTTACATTCTTTTTACATTTTTTATCTGACCACTAACTTATTACAGGTAATTTATACAGGTGCATTATTACATTTCCGTAAACTGTGTTGACAACATTGTGGCAGTATGTGGACCTGTGCAGATATATGTAGATAAATATAGGACTATTAAAAAAAATTCTGGGCTCCAGTAGCAAGCATTATTATTTTTGATTTTTAAACTTTTTTTTTCTTTTTTTCATTTTTTTTTTCAAATTCTTTTTCAATTTTTGTCTAGTAGCATAAGGTCGTAAGTGCTATATACAGACTATTATCATATACTAAAACAATTATTGACTAGTGAGCCATAGAATATAATCCGATATTCTATGGCTCACTAGTCAATAATTGTATAATATGTTCGGGCCAGTGAAAATTTCTTTCGGGCCCAGGCTCGAGGTCAAGGCTGGACAAGGCGAGGCATTTGATTCCGCGGAATTCTTGTTTACTTATCTCCCTTTGTTGTTTCGTGCTCTGATTTTGTATCCAGAGCATAACTCGAACACCCTTTGGAATATTTGTATGCCCCACCACGATAGTGGAGGGGGCATTTAGTGTTACACTTGTCCGTCCGTCCGTCCGCACAAAAGAATGGGTACTTGTTGTAAGCGTACGGGGATCTTATTGGGTAGGGTTAGGATAGTGTTGGGTACTCTTGTTGGGTATTTTTATAGAGTAAAAAACCCAACAAGTATTCATTCGTAGGAACGTGCGTCCCGTCCTCCCGTCGTCCGTCCGTCCGTCAAAAAACTTTAACACTCGGGTAAATGTCTCATAATTTCTTCATCCTTCGACCGATCGCATTCATATTTCATATACACATTGCTCTAATGGTCCTCTACCGCCCTGTGTCAAATCCACGTTCGTCCTGCCCCCGCCAAGCCCAGGGTTAAGATCACATACTTAGTGCTTCAAAAACTTTAACGCTCAGGTAAATATCTTATAATTTCTGTTTTCTTTCACGGATCAGCTTCATATTTCACATATGCATTGCTCGAATGGTCTTCTACCGCCCTGTGCCAAATCCACGTTCGTCCTGCCCCCGCCAAGCCCAGGGTCAAGGTCACATACTTTGTGCTTCAAAAACTTTATCGCTCAGGAAAAAGAAAATTTTGACTAGGAATTTGGCCTCATTTATTATCAAAGCGATATGTGGGATATCCGTGTTCTATGAACACATTTTCTAGTTTATTAAACTTCACACATGCATAGAAGACGACCCAAAGGTGTATCGCACGTAAGAATGACAACTCTTGCGTCGTTAATTTCATAGTTATCTCCCTTTGTTGTTTCATGCACTGATTTCGTGTCCGGAGCATAACTCGAACACCCTTTGGAATATTTTCATGAAACTTCACACATGCACAGACCACTACCCTAAAGGTGTGTCACGCAAGAATGACAACTCTTGCATCACTAATTTTTTAGTTATCTCCCTTTGTTTTTCCGTCACTGATTTTGTCTCCGGAACATAACTCGAACACCCTTTTTTCAAACTACTTGTGTATCTGGGGAGGGGGATACACATGCGCTTGACGACAAGCGTCCATTTCTAGTTATATTATGTCATGGCATTATTGCCCTCATGGTACATATGGCCAATTGCTTTATACCACGTGGTAGAGAATTGACCAATGCCAAACGTCGAATTTACGATGAGGTATAATAATGTAAGTTATTGCACGGATGCGGCGAAATCCTTTGATCTCAGCAGTGCGGTAACCTGGTGAGATCACTATCTGGCCCACTTCCCCCGTGTGATAAATCACGGAGATGCGCTGTCTAGCGTGCCCTATAGTAGGAGGGCAAGCACCCATAACAAATGAATTCTGTTCAACCCGAGAGAGCAAAAGCAACGACTACTTTAAATCAATGCATTATATCATTATGAACACGAATCCGGTGTCGGTCAATCAAATCAGGTGGGACAAGGTCATTATTGGGTCATTAAGTGCACATGGGTCAAATGAGTGCAAAACTCACTCTATTTTGATAATACAATATTAATCAAATGTTAGGGAATTGTGTAAATATTTTTGTGCTGGAATTATTGTTTCTTAAGATTCAAGAATGACATTGTTTCAAACAATTTGAAGGTATGTTTTACTCGTGTATGAAAATGTTATGCAGCAATGCAGCTGTCATCCTCAGCACTAATGGTCATTGTCAATTTTGTTTTAATGTGTTGCGTCTGTTCTGCAAATACATATTTTCTCTCGGTCAAATGTAGTATTTTCGGGGCAAAATAATCCCGTACATGTAACAGTATCGAAATGCAACATGAACTCACAATGCAATAGTCCCACATGTACATAATTTGTATTTCATGTTGTAAATTTAAAATGAACTCAATGTTGAGTTTCAAATACATTGTGTAATAAATAATGGAATTATAATATTAATGCCATACATGCACTATTTGTTTATACGCACGTTCGACAAAAGATAGAGGACGTATTTGTATTCACCTTGTACGGGCGGGCCTGCAGGCCATGGACACAGCTTCTCCAAGAAATAACTAGAGTGCTACTTGAGGGACCGTGACCAACTTAGGCATACATGTTTATCACGACAAGACGAAGACCCCTATTGATTTTCAAAAGTTGCTGATGACTTATCTCACCTTGATGGACAGTTTTTAATTTTCGCATTCTGTAACCTTTTCCACGCAATAACTCACTTGACACATCTGAACCACCAAATTCAGCATACATGTTTATCACGACAAGACGAAGAATCATATTGATTTTCAAATCTATCGAATTATTTATGTCCCCTTGGTGGTTATTTTTTATTTTCGCCTTCTATGTCATTGTCCAGGTAATAACGCAAGTTATGCTTACCACATCTTAACCAAATTCGGTACATATGCAACAGGGAATTGATCGATTTTCCAAAACAAAATAATGAGCTATTTCCGCTTAATGACTACAGTGCAACCTCTCTACAACAGCCACCCATGGGAAGACGCAAAACTGGCTGTTGTAGAGAGGTGGCTGTTGTAGGGAGGTCAAAACGGAATTAAATTTTATCGTCTGATGTTTATTGATTTTCTTCGATAATTCTCACCAAATACATGATTTGACAGCATTTTAGAATAATTTCCAATGGAAATGATTCTAAAGTGCTGTCAAAACATGTTTTTATTCAGAAAGAATGCAAAAGCAACATCAGATGAGAATTTTCATGCTCAGCAGTCTAATGGTTAGACATAGAGGAAATCATCTATTTTAGGATTTAAAATAGCGGCTGTTACAGAGAGGGTGTTGTTGTAGAGAGGTGGCCGTTCGGGGAGGTTCCACTGTAATATCAATGTTCGCGATCTGTATCTTTAATGTCGCGATCTGTATCTTTGTCCTCGTGACCACAAGTTCCACTTGTCTAGTATGGCAAGAAAAAGAACCCTATTGAGTTTCTTTTTTTTTCCAGCGTGTTACATGTATCTCCCATCGCTTACTGGAATTATCACAAAATCAATTCAGAAAGTGAATGGGTTTAATGTCCGTCCCAGCAACAGCCAGTAAGGTCATTTAGCAACAGGACACAGAGATGGGAGTACCCGTCAAAACTGTGACACATAGTTATATGACCCAGAGCACATTATATAGAATGAAAATATGCCTGATGAGAAATAAGTGTCCATCCAATGGCAACATAGATAGCAGGTAGACAACTATGTGTACCATGAAATATATTTGGGGTACATAAAAAAATATTTTTAAAATTTTAGCTCGAGTATTGAAAATTTCCTTGAATTGGAAATTGGACATTGACCATCGGGACACTAGCTGCATTAATGGAGTGTAAAATGCAAATAAAAAAGATAATAGAGAAGTTTATATGATTTGATGCAAATGTGACTCATGATTACTGAGATACAAGGCATTTAAAAACTGTAATGCAGATTTTTGATGGGCACATGAATGTCAGTGATCAATGTCTTGCTTTCTGCAAAAGGCGCAATGCTGCGAAAAACTAAACACTTTTATAACTACAAAAAATTTGCCACGTCACTGAACTCTTATGTAAGAACACCGCTATCGACAATAGTATCCGGAGTATGGCCATCATCGTTCAGGAAACAATATGGACAGTTCTCTCACAAATAAGGTCTCTCAAAAGGTCGTTCTTTTAATAAAGATTTCAAACGTCTTGTTCTCGTGAACCGCTTGGCCGATATTGGCCAAATTCACAGTAATGGTTATTGGGTCGAGCCTTTTCATTTTTGTTTAATTGGTGGTCATCGCAAAATCAAAGATGGCCGTTGTTGAAAAGTAAGTCAAATTCTAAAAAATATTCTTCTCGCGAATTGCCAGGCCGATTTTTACGAAACTTGGTATGAATGATCGATAGTTAAAGCTGGTTCAGATTCCTTCAAATGGTGGACCCCGGGTCAAAAATGGGCGGGGCAGGAGGGGTCAAGTAGGGGTCAAATGTCACATTTGACCGAATATGGTCACGTCATATATCAAATCGAAGGTATCGACGAGACTGTCACTCTGGAGCTTTTTTTGTCGAAATCATGTAATTACGTCATCCGAGATGGCCGCCAGAAGGTCGTTCTTTAAATATAGATTACAAATGTCTGCTTCTCGTGAACCACTTGGCCAATATTGGCCAAACTTCACAATAATTGTCAGTGGGTCAAGCCTTTTCATTTTTGTTAAAATGGTGGTCATCGCGAAATCCAAGATGGCGGCCTTTGAACAGTAGGTCAAATTCTCAAAAAATCTTAATTCTTCTCACGAACCGCCCAGCTGATTTCGACAAAGCTTGATATGAATGATCGATAGTTAATGATGTTTGAGATTCCTTAAAATGGTGGCCCCCGGGTAAAAAATCGGCGGGGCAGGAGGGGTCAAGTAGGGGCCAAATTTCACATTTTCACCGAATATGGTATCAATTCGAAGGTATGAACGAAAGGTCAAAAGGTCGTTATTTTATTAGAGATTTCAAACGTCTTCTTCATACAAACCACTTGGTCATTGGTAGCAAACTTCGCAGTTATGGTCCATTGGTAAAGCCTTTTGAGATTTGTTAAAATGGAAATCATCGCTAATCCAAGATGGCCACCGTCTAAAATAGCATAAATTCTTAACAAATCTTCTTTTCATGAACCGCTAGCCGGATTTCAACGAAACTTGGCAGAAATGATCGATGTATGATGATTTTTCAAATTCATTAAAATGGTAACCCCTGGGTCAAAAATGTGGTCAAATAGGAGTCAAATTTCATTTTTGACGGAATATGGTCTTATAATATATCAAATCAAAGGTATTGATGAGGCGATCGCTGTGGTGCTGTTTTCATCGAATCGGATTTTTACATCATCCAAGATGGCCGCCGAAAGGCAAAATGTCGTTCTTTTATTAAATATTTCAAATGTCTTCTTCATACAAACCGCTTGGCCATTGGTGGCCAAACTTAGCAGTTATGGTTCATTGTTAAAGCATTTTCAGTTTTGTTAAAATGGCGGTCGTCGGAAATCCAAGATGGCCGCCATCTAAAAATATATTAAATTCTTAAACAATCTTCTCACGAACCACCAGACCGATTTCGACGAAACTTGACAGGAATGATCGATGTACAATGCTTTTTCAAAGTTATTCAAATGGTGAACTCTGGGTCAAAAATGGGCATGGCCCGGGGGGTCAAATAGGGGTAAATTATTGTACCGAATATGGTTATATAATACATAAACTCAAAGGATTGCAATAAAAAGTAGGCTGGAAGCATCTTGTTGTGGTCTCCAAACCTCTCAAAGTTGTGTCAGATATATCTGTACATATCGCGAGACAACTCCTACCCTGGTGACTTCTCAAGCTTGTCGCATTGACATTTTGTGTCTGTCATTGGCTTATTTTGATGTATATGTAATGACAACTTTACATACCAGTATTTGCTTGATTGTTTGTGACATTGCACAGGTTAGCGATATAGGGCCATCATGACCATCTTGTTTTGTGTTATAATCAAGGCTGCCAGCGAGGAGATTAGCTAATGATAGCGATGCTCTTGATTTTCATTTTTTCTTATCCAATGGAGATGATTCTAAAGTGCTGTAAAACATGTTTTTATTAAGAAGACAGCATTATAAAACAACAGCAGACAACAATTTACGTTTATCCCGTCAACACAATGCGTATGTGCCGTGAAAAACGGTGCCGTGAAACATTTTTGATATCCTGTCAATACGATCTACTCACTGCGTATGAATATGTGCGGTTGGTGGGTTATTTCTTTGCATTTTAAAGCCATTTGTATGTGTTGACGGGATAAATAGAATAGTAGGTTAGTGCCGTGAATGGCAGAGCCTCGGCCATCCCGTTTCCTGAGCCTTGCCAGATATTTTTTCCCATTCACGGCACTAACCTACTATTCTCTATTTCCCGCATGTTGAGGGTTATGTGAAACGGACAGTAGGGTTGAAGGGTTAAACATGACATTGGTGGCACCTTATTATTACAGCTTTCACTTTTCTGAGAAAATCAAGGATTGCCCCTTAGCTTTTCTTGGGAAATTATTGATTGCCCCTTAGCTTTTCTGGGGAAATTATTGATTGCCCCTTAGCTTTTCTGGGGAAATTATTGATCCCCCTTAGCTTTTCTGAAGGAATTTTAAAAAAAGTGTTGCCTCTCAGCATTTCTGAGGATGTGTGTATTGCCACAAGTATGTGTTGCCACTTAGCTTTTGTAAGGAAACTAATGATTGCCCCATAACATTTCGGAGGGAATTGATCGTTGCCTCTTCGCATTTCTGAGGAAATTATTGTTCATTGCATTTTTGAGAGAAAATTAATGGTTGTTTTATAACTTTTCAGTTTAAATTAATGGTTGCTTCTTAGAATTTTTTTATTTAATTATTGCTTGTTTTATAGCTTTCCTGAGGAAATTATTGGCTTTTAGATTTATTTTTTCCACAATAATATGGGCTGTGAATCCCAATTGAATTAACCGAATAAGTTAAAATGGGGGATCACACAATATACATTTGAAGGGAAAGATTTGTGCTTGTACTTATGTTAGCAGAATACGCATTGATTATCAAAAGAGGGAGTCACAGCAATGTGAAAATATGCATCGATTTTCAAATTGAGCAGTGGGAATACGGTAATAAAGTTGAAAATTTACATTGTTTTTTTTTCCAGCTCAAAGTTTTAAATGTGTTTTATTTTCTATAATACTCTTTAGAGACAAAACATATCTGGAACTCTGAGTTAGCAACTCGTAGTATAATTTATCTTTAGATATATGTGTTCAAAATGATCAGACAATAGAAATGTCTGCAACTTTAGTCATCCTGTATGAACTATGTGACTCGCCTTGACTAAAAGGGACTTATTGATTGAATGTTTGACCAATGTAGCTCCCGATCGGATAACATAGTCATGTAGCCTGATACATAGATATCCAGCCAGTGCAGTTAGGTTCCGTCCGTCTGTCCGCCCACCCGGCCACCGGCGCCCGTTCTTGAACATTTACGTCGAAAAGTCAATAAGTTTGTAAGAGTTTCTCCATCATGTAATACATGTATCTACAATTGTCCTTAAAGTATTACTTTAATATTTGGACAGTCAAATTCACCTGAACATGTGTGACACACTCGCACCATCAACGACTTTTGTGAACTTTAACATGGTGCTGAAACCCTTTTTTATTATTGGCCATTTTGTTACGTCAAAAAGTTGTAAGAGTTTCTCCATCATGTAATATCTTCAAAATTACTTTAAGGATTGCTTTAATATTTTGACACTTAATTCACCAGAACATGTGTGACACAATCACACCACCAAATGACTTCACTTTTGCGACCTTCAAAATGGTGCTGAAACACTTAGCATTTGTTTTACGTCAAACAGTGTGTAAGACTTTCTCAATTGACTTTGAAAATTGCAAGTTTTATTTTGTACACACACTCTCTAGTCCAGGGGGCCGTTTCACTAAACTTACATTACTATTTATTCTCCGTTGCATATCAAAATAGACTGGTACCACCACGAGTCACTATCAGTAAATTAAATAAATATTACTAAATGATAATATATGTAGGGCATTCGTAATATTGAAAACTGGTGGCATAGTTGCACAATTATACACTTATTTAATTCCTGTAAAGAACATGTTATGCCTACTAGATGGGTCCTTACATTTAATGGTGCAATTGTGCGGTTAATTATTAATGTTTAGCTTCACAACAAATTACACACATTATAATATCACGTTTAAACGATATAATATACGCATATCACATGGCTAAGCGTAACTGACATTCCAATACGCGTCCACGCGTCGAAGGTCTGCACTGTTCGCAAGCAAATACATATCATATTCATATCACGTTTGTATGGAAACGTTCTGGTGCAAGATGAAGATATATTTATTTTAGTTTACATTTAAGGGTAGGAATATGCTCGAGGACCTTCCACACCCGGGTATTTGAGTCCAAAAGGTATCAGCCCAATAACCAATGGCCCATTTGTTTCCGATATTTGAGGGTTGGTCAGGCAGGGAATGATCGATATTGCGTTATGCAAAGTGTGATGCTCTGGTTAGGATAAACAATCGACCAGTGTGTGCACTTGTGGCAGAAATCACCAAATATTGCCCAGATTACCTTTCGCATTTGCCCTTCAAAGTCTGATCGAGTACACGCGATTTTGACTTCGTTAGCACTCCTTAATTGGCATAAATCCAAGATGGCCGCCACATTTCCATAATGTTACACATCATTGTGCCAATCTGATGTTTTCAATGGTTTAAATTGCTATAGTCAAGTATGTGGTCACACATAATGGTCTTGAAAAATATACGAGGTACATTGACATCATACATTTGCATCAATTCAAAATGGGCGTCAAATGTAAATAAAACTCCACTGATTTATATAGTTTTTCGTATCTTTGCTATCAATTAATTTTTAATTGACTTCAATGTTATTCTCTGCATTTATTTAATACATGTAATAATTCTAGTACATGTTACGATGTACTTTTTATTAATTTAGACAAATTCAAGGTGGCCGCCAACTATCTATTTTGTCCTACATATACATTACTTACACATGTTTATGGCAGGCTCTCATTTGACATGCATATATTATTTAAAATGTTAAATTCATGTTGCTGGATGGACATCGTTTGAGAATGACTACTACATGTGAAATATAAAACATTAGCATCTTTTCCCAACATCGGCTGTCATTGTAAACGTTATTCTGAAATTAAACTATGCACTTAAAATGAAATTCTTTGTCTCACGAAAATTAGTGAAAATTGTCACTGACGTCAGCAACCTAATTCGGTTCTAGAGCCATGCGAAACAAGGGATCACCTGTACTCACTTGCAGTGACTTCCCCTCATATGGCAGTAACCGTAATTGGTAAACTCGTGTTAATTTTTGCGGAATCGTCTATTGTCACTTTAGAAATCTCAGTCCCTTCTCACGTGAGTTCTTTCCCAGAAAATGTAACCCGCATGTGTAGTACGGAGCCCCGCATGGGACGTGATTCTTTTTTTTTTATTAATTCGTTCCCACAAAATTAACAATTCGTTCCCTCAATTTAGCTATTCGTTCCCGCGAATTAAAAATTCGTTCCCTCACTTTCACAATTCGTTCCCACGAAATAACAATTCGTTCCCACTTGTTAATTCGTGGGAACGAATTGTTATATCGTGGGAACGAATTGTTAATTCGAGGGAACAAATTGTTTAAATTGAAGGAACAAATTGTCATTTCGTGGGAACGAATTGTTAATTCTTGGGAACGAATTGTTAAATTGAGGGAACGAATTGTTATTTTGTGGGAACGAATTAATAAAAAATGTCCATGTCCCCTGCAGGGCTCCGTAGTGTAGAGCATGCGAATCATATTGTAAAATATTTGGCACACCTGACGTACCTTTCAAGTAGCATCTTTGTCATTTATCTATGTGGAATACATGTCACATGGCGAGAAAAGTGTGCACCGGCCCGGGGCTCGAACCCTGAACGTCTGGTTTACCGTACCATCGCTCTAACCGACTAAGCTATCCGGGCACGGATACACATTTTCTCCCCATAGTGAGTTACGTACCGTTACATACATCCCCGCCAAATTGAAATTCATCCCCGAATTCTATATTTATTTCGTATCTGTATTCCATATTTTTGCTACAGTTTGGGCAATATTTATCAGTCACGGTCCCTCGTCGGGCGCCAAATGTCACAGGGCGACAAAGATGCATATCCCACCCAAGGCTCGAACCGGGAACCTCTGGATTACCGTACAATCGTTCTAACCGACTGAGCTAGCCGGGCAGGAATACACATAATTATTCTCTCCATAGTGAGTTACGTACCGTGACATAAATAACAGCCATGACTGGTGTATAACGAAATTTCAACGTTTACATGCGGCTGTGACTGGAGAAAGGGGACGTATGTGATTTTTAATCAGTGTAGCTACTGATACAATATCTATATTGCTTGTCAGGTGAAAGCCCGGTGTTTCATTGATGGAATGGTGAACATTGCAGATCCTGATCAGACTGTGCCGATCTGGATCTGAAATGGTCGCAAAACCCATAAGCCCCATTTCTCCATTCACAAAACCACAAATTACGTGGAAAGCTAATGGAATATTCAGAGCATTTCCTATGAACATTTCGTCAACATTCGACGTCAGTTACAGAACATGTCCGAGCAACAGTAACTATGTTTCATGGAAAAAACCGCACATCTTCTTAGGTACAAAATCACATGACTTGTCTCATATAATATGTGCGATTATTTATCATATTCGGAGAGGGGGCGGAGGGGTTGGTGTGGGGTGGGGTCTCGGAAACCTAATCATATAACTCTATAAAGCTGGATTAGTTTATGAATATATCTTGGATATGTGAGTTTCATCATGCAGTTTCATAATACATAAGTAGTAGATACCCCAGGAACCATAATTACAATACCATTCATCTTCGTTACCTAAATATTATCAAAACGTTTGGTGTGGACAGTAATGGGTGCTTCATGTTGAAATAGCTGAAGACATACTTTGTATATGTTATCTCCCTTGAGACAGCATATTATGTCACGCAAATTTCTATGGGGGCAGCCATATTGTCGTGCTACGCATAAACGGCAAGTACGACCAAGAAAATAGTTCCTTGTGCCAACTTATCCTATGGCGTTTTGGTCGTCTTGCTTTGTATCTAAAATAATACATAAACTATTCTCTATGTTTTCACAGTTTTTTAGTTTATCAGTTAAATTTTGGAAACACGAATCAAGACATTTCGTGCGTATGAATACAGCAGCTATATTTGTATATTGTTTGATCGTCTGCCGGACACCACGCACCACATCTGACACACCGATGCTATCGCGGTGTATTGAGGAATTATTATTTCCTGCGATGTTGATTATATCAAGCCTCTACTTTTTCGACTCATTCTCTCCCAGGCACACAGAGTAGGATAGTAATGTTGGCTTATTGTCGTCAGTACGATGGTGTGGGTGTTTGTTCAATAATATTATTTGTGCTATTTTCATACAATGTGAAACAATCGTTTGAATAGTCTGTTGATGTAGCTGGGTGCCAAACATCACCATTGTGTGTGTCTTCATACATATTTAGTTAATATGCTTAATGACAATTTTAATTGTTAGATTCTAAGTATAAGTTAGATCAGAAACGTTTAGGGTGTGCGAGGCCATGTATACGCCCATGTGCACCGGCCCATGTGTATACGCCTAGTTCCGCAGGTGATCAGTTTTTGTGGAGATAGCAAATTTCAGTACAGTAATAATATGATTTATAAACCAACACTGTCATTACGATGCGATGTGTCATGTACTTACAGAGCCCGGATTTAAAATAATTTATGCGTAATGTGTTCAATTACCAATTCTCGGAAGAGAACAATTCACCCGCAGTTTTTATGTGGCTGTGACAAGGAGAAATGGGGTTTATTGGTTTTACGAGCAGTCTATATCCAGATCAACCTGTGATTCCGCACAATCCGATCAGGATCTGCACTGTTCGCCATTACATCACTGACACACCCGGCATGCTTCTAACAAGCATTGTAGATCGTTTCAAGGATACGGAAGTGTGCCATTTGATCAGGAGCTAGACTGGTCACACATACTATAAGCCCCATTTCCCCAGTCACAGCCACATATTAACATTGTATAACTTTGACTATACTGTTAGTTAGTCAGCAATGCACCGTTAGAGCATGGCTCTACACCGTTAGATATATATATATATGTATACGTATATATATCGTCAGAGTATATAGAGTTTGGTTATACATATTCTAGAGAGAATACCTTCACTGCATGCCAACACAAGAGCGCCCGTAAACAGGGGTGGACTGACTGTAACATTGGCGGGTATAGACGGCTGTGCCCTTCTTTCACTCCTGACGCAGCATTTAGTTGACAGCTGAGAGCAATCTAGGCAGTTAACATTCTGGACCAGCGTAGATACTTCCCAATTACGATTTCACTCGGTTTTATTATGATCAAATATATTTTCTAATTATTGTAACCTCAACAGGTGATTGAAATGCGGACATTGTAGCCGCAGATCGGACTGCGCGGACGCCGGTCTGCGACTGCACTGGCCGCCAAATATATGTGTCCACTTTGTCAGCTAGTGCACCTTCGCAACTAGGAAGTAAGGAAATTGTCACCCCACTGTATTGCGCAATAGACCAAGGGAACAAACGCGGATATAAATGCAGCCAAACGGCGGCGAAAGCATTCGCAGTGCGCGCCTTGCAAGCTTCAGACATAATTATCTACGAGTAAAAAAATATACCGACGAGCGGAGAGACTGATATACCTGAAGACTGAGTAGCTGAGATTCCAAAGGAACGATATCTACATGAAGCCGACATTGGAAATGGAGAAGCCACAGCAACCTGCAATGGTGATTGTACAGCAGCCGGAACAGGTTAGTACTCTCTCTCTCTCTCTCTCTCTCTCTCTCTCCCTTTTTATCATAACTTTCTTGTTATTCCATCGACTTTACTGAAATAAAGCGCACAGGTTTCTGTCAACATTATGACGCCAATTTCTGAATTCGTTCCAAACCTTTTCCGTCGTGTTTGGGGAACTGGTTGGAAACATCAGGAAATAGTCATCAGTAAGCATGGTAAATGATAATACACATTTGTGCGCAGCCACTGAAACAGTGTGCTCACGTAGTCTAGTAGTCAGAGCTACAGCGAAGATTTCTTGAAGGTTCTGTGCTAGGTGTTTTTGTTTGTTGTCTAAGAAATTGTTCAGGCCCTCAACCCTCAAATATCCGGCAAGGCTCAATAATTTCTTTATTTCTCATCAGAAGTATATGTTGTGACCACTCATTTGAACCGTCTCGCCGAGACGGTTCAAATGAGTGGTCACAACATATACGTTGGTTCAGAAATAAGGAAAATAGATAGAGAATAGTAGGTTAGTGCCGTGAATGGGAAAAAATATCTGGCAAGGCTCAGGAAACGGGATGGGTGAGGCTCTGCCGAGCACATCCCGTTTCCGTGCCGCGCCAGATATTTTTTCCCATTCACGGCACTAACCTACTATTCTATTTATCCCGTCAACACCTTCAAATGGTTGTAAAATGCAAAAATTGTATTGACTGGATATCAAAAATGTTTCACGGCATTCTTATTATGTCAATATCGGCGACATAATAAGAATGTTATCTTAAAAATAATACCTGACGCGAAACGAAATAAGCTGCCCTTTTCTGTTCACAAATGCAAAAATGCGTACCTGCGCAGGGGCGGATCTGGAGGTGGGATTCCGGTGTTGAACCCCTCCCCCCTCCCGTTCAGCCACGGAGTTTACATAGATCACAGTTTACCACCAGTTGGAGTCTGAATTTAAATATTTAAATGCCGTAACACACAGAAGTATATTGCAAGAATTACCTTCGCAACTAAACACACCCCCCCCCCCCTTTCCCCAAATGCTGGATACACCCCTGTTGCGCACAGGTTAGTTCCCCTATGTGTTTAAAATAACATGTGGATGTAACGGACCAAGGTCTATAATTACTTTAAATATACATAAAAGCATCAATACGTGAGACAAAATAAGCTATTTCTTTATTTTCAGCTTATTCTTTTCACGTACATGAGTGTATTTATGCTTTTAGGTATACTTAAAGTATTATTATTTAATGGTCCGCGCTCTGTGGTTTCTAATTCTCTTCCAGTACTCATTAATAAACAATTATAATGCATTATCTTGTCAACAATTCAAAAATAATCTATAATTATATTAAGAAATTGTACATGTACATGTAAGGTAGATAATGTATTTTGATTGTTACATGTATTATGTTATATACCTCATATTGTCATGTCATGTGACCTTCAGGAGTGAAAACACGATTAGTATTATTATTATAAAAGTCGTTAGATACTGTTTTACAGCCGAGCAATTACATGTACTGACTACATGAGCGAGAGGATCGACATATGCAATTGTCTCGTAAGACATATTTTCTCACCCATACGCAAACCTTCCATTAAATCATGTCACACATTTTTTCATTTTTTATTTAACCCTTGAACCCTTACTAACTGGAATGGAATATGATATGTTAATTTTCCGACCAATCCAATCATTATATAATTATTTTCACACTGGTCTATTTATAAAAAGGGGGCTTTTTTTTCTGAAAAAAAAAACAAACTTTTGCATTACATGCAAAAGTGCAGATCCCGATGAGACGACTGGCTACGAGCCGGCTCATCTGGATCTACACTGTTTGCACACATCACACAAGAGGTCAATAGTGTTGAAAGGGTTAAAGTACGCCTTTACTGATTACAGCTGCATCTCCTCTCAGATGGGTATCGCGATAAAATACCCTTCGTGCTTCTAACAAGCAATATAGATCGTTATCCGTCTACAGGAGTGTGCCATTTGATCAGGAGCCTATAGTTTCTAAACATAATTTCACCATCCCTGCCACGCTGTATCCACTTGTGTATTTACATACTTTATGTCGACAAACTCGAGTTCTGTCCCGTTCTGTCGGAAACTGGTTTGTTTCCCGTGTTTCGTCCAGTAGACCTCGAAATCAGATTGCGACGTCACGTTGCAGACAATTATGAGGTCGTCTCCTTCTGGTACCGCCTGTGTGTATCTGTGTGGGGCGCCCTCTGTGACACCTGAAATATTAACTAGGATCTGGAATTACCGCCCTTGTCAAATCGGTGCATTTCGTTGATACCGACTACGAATCCAGCCATATTTTCCGTGACGTCGTAACTAATTGACAAACCATTGCGAGTTCATATAGGGTTGACTGCCACCCGAGTTCAAAATATATTTTGCAAACTTTTGGCCTACGGTATCAGTCTATAATGCGGATTTGTCCCTGTTCCACAAACGAACGATTAACTATATTTTACACGTCGTTTTGATATCGGTTTTGTAATTAGTAAACGCTGTTTTCAAAACCAAAGAAAACGTCGTTTTCAACCCTTTCATCCCTAAGTAATTGGAATGGATTTGATACATTTTGCAACCAATCCAATCGTGACAAAATGTGTCTCGGACAAGTCCGTGCATGAAAAGGGGGTGTTTTTGTTCTCAAAAATATGAAAAGTACTTGCAAAATGTGCAGATCCTGATGAGACGGCTCGTCACGAGCCGGCTCATCTGGATCTACACTGCTTTGCCAATACCACTATACAGGCATGTGGTTTTGCAAGGGTTAATTAAAAATAACAAAAACTATGTCTAAACAATGCGTTGAAAGTAATGAAAATGCGTTTATATAAAGAAAATATCGTTTTCTTGTACGAAACAGACACACGATAATCGTTTGCTGCATATCATTACACAAAATTATCATGTTCACTGCGTTTTCCATTCGTTTTAGTTGGTGAACCTTCAACAAGTCTTCGCCTGTAGCGCTAAACTTCGTACGACTAAGTGCCAAATTATGATAGTCTGTAAATTTCACATTAACAATGCTTTCTTGTAAATCATTATTGGATTTACATTTGTTGAGCATAGGCTGCATATGCAGCCCATGCTCAATACATGTAAATCCATAAATTGAAATTTACAGACGATCTTAAATTTGCACTTACGAACATTTTAGTCGTAATAAGTTTAGTGAAACAGGCCCATGGTAGCTATGACTACTACACTAAGCGAGCACACTGTTTCAGCTTCATAACGGGCTATTTTTTTCCCCCAAGGACAGACCAGTTTTGTTTAGCTTGCTCAACATATATTTATGTAATAATTGTTTATTAGCCAATAATTCGTTATTACTAACTATGTGTTGAAAATGTTCTTCCAAATATGGAAGGTTTGGCAAGTGTACTGTGAACACAGAAACAATGGAAGTGAAGTTTGTATTATTTCATATTATTCTTTTACATGATACAATGTATATGATTATTTTCACTTAAATATATTTACTTGAAATGGAACTTTACAATATGGTGATAAATGTATGTCAGCAGCTGTGTCTTGGGTCTTTTAAATAACTCGGGTGTAATTTATAAACATTTGACGTGTGTATTAATGTGGCTTCGATTTAAATGTCCTTCCTGATGTCGTGTGCTCGGGCTGTATTTTTCTATTAATTTATTCATTATGATTTAGTAATTACAAATGTATATGTAGACCGGAGGACCACTATATATGGCCCATTACTAGCTGATACGCTCAGTGGTGAGTTTTATGTAGTGCATGGGTACTATCGCCTTATACAGGCTTAAAGTTGATATACGATTGTGCCGATGCTTGCTACGTGACACAGGTCTGGTTGAGGGCCGTGACAATTTATCCCGTCAACACAGTTCTTATGTGCCGTGAAACACGGTGCCGTGAAACATTTTTGATATCCAGTCAATACAATTTTTGCATTTTACAACCATTTGAAGGTGTTGACGGGATAAATAGAATAGTAGGTTAGTGCCGTGAATGGGAAAAAATATCTGGCGCGGCATGGAAACGGGATGTGCTCGGCAGAGCCTCACCCATCCCGTTTCCTGAGCCTTGCCAGATATTTTTTCCCATTCACGGCACTAACCTACTATTCTCTATCTATTTTCCTTATTTCTGAACCAACGTATATGTTGTGACCACTCATTTGAACCGTCTCGGCGAGACGGTTCAAATGAGTGGTCACAACATATACTTCTGATGAGAAATAAAGAAATTCTTGAGCCTTGCCGGATATTTGAGGGTTGAGGGCCTGAACAATTTCTTAGCCAACAAACAAAAACACCTAGCACAGAACCTTCAAAAAATCATCGCTGTAGCTCTAACTACTAGACTACGTGAGCACACTGTTTCAGCCTCATTTATAACGGGCTATGCTTTTGTTACAGACACTATGGTTGCCTTTTTACAGAGCCCAGCAGGGGACGTAGAATTCTTTTTTTATTAATTCGTTCCCACGAAATAACAATTCGTTCCCTCAATTAAATCGTTCCTACGAATTAACAATTCGTTCCCTGAATGTAACAATTTGTTCCCACGAAATAACAATTATTTCCCAGGAGAACGAATTGGTAATTCGTGGGAACAAATTGTTATATCGTGAGAACGAATTGTTAATTCGAGGGAACGTATTGTTAAATTGAGGGAACGAATTGTTATTTCGTGGGAACGAATTAATAAAAACAGTCCATGTTCCCTGCGGGGCTTCGTACTTTATTTACTAAATGACAAACAGAGCGTGCGCTGGATGATTTATATTTGGCAAATTTGGCAGACCAGCCCATTCATCAAACAGGAAGGGGCCAGGAGGCCGTTTCACTAAACTTCCTAATACTAAAATGTTCGTAAGTGCAAAATTATGATTATTGTAAACAATTGTTGGATTTACATTTATTGAGCATAGGCTGCATGTGCAATTGAAATTTGCAGTCGATTCTAAATGTGCGATTACGAACATTTTAGTCGTAAGAAGTTTAGTGAAACGGCCCCCAGATGAAGAAGGGAGCTAACTCCATTAGGGGCACATACTTCTTCTTCCACTGACACCTTCAAAGGTGGCGAGTGGCTTATCATCGGGATAATTACTACACTGAGTATGTGAATATTACATGTGTGTTTCTGAAAAGTGTGTACAAACCTGTACTGCCTAAAGCACCGATCAGTACAATTCCCACCGTCAACACATGCGGCCATCGTGATCGCATAGATGATGTCGCCATCGCTTGGAATGAAGGGGATCAGTGGAATATGGGGGCTAAGTCAGCCCCCATATTCCACTGATCCCCTCAAACGTTAATTATATATAGACATACACCTCCTCGGATCCCGAGAGCTTATTTCTAAACGTAATTTCTCAGTTGTCCAATGTTTGTTGATGTTGCAAACAAGTTCTAGCGCACTATCCCGATCTTTAGGTTTTTACAATGTAGTCCAGTCGCACCCTCACACTTTCAAGGTGTATGATCACGTGGTACTAACAACAACAACACATACTGAAACTTCCAGAATCAATCAGATTGAAAGTCCGTATTGTTTTATATTGTCCTTATTACGTTAACGGATTTTGATGAAATATGGCGCATCAAACGCGTCATGTTAAGCTGCATTTGGTGGTCTCTGTATTTTCGCCCAAACTTCTGTCGTTTTTGTGACGAATCGAGTTCCGTATCTCCGACACAGAAATCGATTCATTGCAAAAACGACATAAGTATGTGCCAAACTCCCTGGACCACCAAATGCATCTCATGAAGACGGGTTTACTGCGCCATATTTCATCAAAATCCGTTGCATATTCAGGAAAATATCAAATAATACTTACTTTGGAGTGGGCGACGTTGTTGTTGTTGTAACCACGTAATCATGCACCTTGTAGTGGAGTTATAAGATAAGTTGCCTTACAAGATAAAATTTAGATAGATATCGCTTTACATACGGTGTTTCACAATACTGGTTATACGTTATAACAAGTGTATTCATTTCTTATCAAACGTTTCTAAAGGACAAGGGGCAATAAGGCCAAAAATCGGCCCACACCCAAATTGGAAAATAGCAATGTAGTCGTGTACATCAATATGTCAGGAAGCTATGTTGAAAATTTGGATTTGATATCTTTACTACTTTTCTGCCAATATCGTTTTTCATGATACAACCAAATGGCTGACCTTTTCAAAATTGCCGCCATGTTTATCAATTTCATGACTATATACGAGCATGGCTTATGAAAACGTAGATTTCAAAAAAGGTAAAATTAGAGACACGGCATTATATGTATTGCATATTTTCCATATAATTCACAAATATTTTTTTTCAATCAATATTTGAAATGATTCCATGTTACCATGACAACCAAGAAATGATAATGTATTGATAGAAATGTAAATTCATAATTTTGTATTGCATTTTATACTACATTTATTTTTTCAAATCATCATGACTCCTGCCTATATATAGCATCCACTTACATGTAACCTCAATATTTCAATATATACATGTTACCATGGTAACAAAATCACCCATGTACTGAAATGTATCTCAAATGAGATGCTTATGTTAGTAGAACATGCTAAACATTGTGAGACTCAGAGTGTATATATCATAATGGTCATAGCATAATGATGCCGAAGTTAAACAAACAGTTTTTTTGTGACAACAATGTGTTTACAATCATTATGGTAATTGTGTGTAGTAATAAGTGTTAATTTTGTTTATTGGCGTAGCAGCGCTAACATACTAAACGTGTTGCCAAGTACAGACATAGTAAATGTTTTAAATAGCGTTACAACATGATTATATTGAAGTTTTATACTACTATGCATATTTGGTATAAAGTATGTCAAATTACAATTATATCCTTATGTGAATGCGGTAGATAATATTACAGTACATGGCCGTATATTCGTGTACATATATTTTATTCAGGCGCATAGTTGTGCCTAAAATAATGTCCAGGCAGACTTTTGAGGGCGGTCTGGGTTATGGCGGTCAGGCGGTTTGAGAGTATCCCCCGAACACAAATCATGTCGTGTACATCATACAACTATTTAATCCATGTCTCTCATAAATAAATCCTTGTCTACTTCTAAAGTAGAATTTGCCTGTACAGCCGATGGATATCTAATATTACATGACAAATCATTATTTGACTGTCGAATTGTTGCCTTGACAAATTTTGTTTGTGATCTAATTTGCTGTGTACACCCCACCCATACCCGCCCCACAGCGGAGAATTAAACATTTATACAGGAATTCATTATTGTCGTCCTTTGCTCAGTGAAGTTGATAGTCAAGTTCTCGACTCAAATTAGGTGTTGACCCTTTCAACACTAGAGACCTCTCAGTACCGTAACCAGTATCGAGGCAGACGAGGAGGTCGCCACGTCACTTATTTTGCCGCTTTTTTTGTTGTTGCTAAGAATTAAACAAATCCCCGGGGAGGTGGCGGGCAGAATGTTCCCTGACCCCCATATTGGGACTTGTTTCGCCTCATCTGTTGTTTACCTCTGGTTATAGCCCTGCAAACAGTGTACCTATCCTAATAAACCGACTCGTAATGAGCCGTCTCGTTCAAGATATGCACCACTTGAGCATATTTGTTATTGTTTTTTGCAAAATGACCCATTTTCTGCATAAAGGAAGTCTCAAACTTAATATGAAAAAGTTCATTTCAGTTACTTAGGGGTGAAAGTGTTAATCGTCAAAGGTTGTATCATCATTGTCAATGAAAAAAATAGCAGTATGGACACATTTTTAGAAATCTAATATCCTATCCACAGGAATCTTCGGAATGTTAAATTGTTGGTGCATTAACTGTGCAATTGGTCATGGACATGCATAGACGGATGGATGGATTGACGCATCCGCACATGCACAACGTGTGATTACTTGAGTTTAATTTAATTTATGAAGTTTCTCCCCTGTTTATCACTGTCTATTATAATATACATATCAAGTAAAATAAAATACAAAGTCCTCGGATTTTGATCAAATACTGTAGTGTGTATTGTGATATAAATAGAAAATTTGCATTATGGAAGGAAAAAAAAAAGATGAAAAGTTCACATCATCAGGGCCGTAAACAGGAAGCCAATAACGTGGAGGCAGGGGGCATGCCCCCACCCCTCTACCCACTGCACACACGGAAAGAAAATTAAGAGTATTTATTATAAAATCTAAAAATACTTACAAATAGAGCAGATTCTGCTGACACGACTCGTTATGAGAGGGTCACCTGTGTGTACACGGTTTTGTTGAAACTTTCGAATTAACTCGGGTTAACTTCAAGTAAAGCTTATTTTCGAATGACAGATGTCGTAATCATATTTGTTTCAGTGCTATTCTATCACACCGTTAAAGATACATACGGCAATGTTGTGTTTGGAAAATGAGACACTTTTCGGAAATAAAATGTATAGGTTGCATTGGGATTCGAAGCCACACATTCATACTCCACTAATGGTGCAAATTCGAAATCTGGAAATAATAATAAATAAATTGATTTATTTGGAACCTCAATGTATACACAACTAGAAATTATGTTTCGTATGCACAATTAGAAATTATGTTTGTAAAACAAGGATATGCCCACATGGCATAATGAACTCTAACTAGAAATAGTGTGTCAAAAATGAACTTCTTTAATTTACACATTTGAGAAAGTCCTACACACTTTTTGACGTAAGAAAATGGCTAATTGTTTCAGCATCATTTTGAAAGTCACAAATGTCATGTCATTGGTGATGTGATTGCATCACACATATTCAGGTGATACAAGTTTCCAAGTATTGAAGCAATGCTGTATCGTAATATTGACGATATTACATGTTAGAATAACTCTTATAAAAGTTTCTACGTAAATGTACACGGACGGACGTACGGACGGAAGGACGTACGGAACATGAAAAGCAACGCAATATGCCCACATAATAATTAATACTTCTTAGAATGTCCTACATATAAGCACAGAAGTCGATATTTATGTTGGAATCATGCCACCCCTAAATGCAAACTCATCAGTAATATCTACGTGACGAGAACAGGGATTCCTCCAGGAACAGTGAGATTATATTAAGATTATCCACCATATGCACTGGTGAGGGGCAAGGATATTCAACCCGAATGTCAGAATATGTCGTCAGAGGCTTTGCCGAGTTTCTGATGACATATTCTGATAACGAGGGTGGATTATCCTTCTCTCACACCAGTGCATATCATGGATACTTGTTCTCGCCCCTATATAGAACATATTTGCGAATGTCAAAAAATGTATTTGATCCAGAATAATACCCAACTTTTTATTCGCTGAATGTATGCGACTTATGATATGTCCAACGTGCTCGCCATGTCAACAGAACGTGAACACTTTGTTTTAACCCACGAATTGGATGCTAATACCAGTTCAATGGATCGTTTACACATTATTATTAAATTAATGTTTAATGTCTTCACCATTCAGCCCTCACGTGACTATACGGATATCCTTATCTCAGGTCACCTGGTGGATGAGACAAAATGAATACAAATTTACATATCTGTTGTTGTATGAATAATATCGTCTGGTATTATAGGATCCGGATCCGGATACGGATAGCAAAACATCTCATCGTATATTAATCGAGAATAAACTATTTTAGTTGAAATTAACATAACAATAAGACACACTACACTTCTGTGTTATTTTGCATAGGTTATGTTAACGACCATGACTAAAACGTATTTGAAAAGCATGTTAACAAACACCTAAAAGAGTGTGTAAACAAGTACAAACTGCTACGTGAAATTTCGAAAATCTCATTCTTGCCACACTTTCTGGACTTTAAAGGTACATGCCCACTCAGTAGTCACAAAATGTTCTTTACATCAGAGACATCATCTGAGACATTTTCTGGCAAATTAAACCTTCATTCACCATTACCTCACGTATTGATTGGCATTATTATACATTTTATATCCGACGTAAATGTCCACAATTATATCAGGGGCGATAACCGTGTTTCCTTAAAATGTTAATGGACATTACTATTTATTCTCTGTATTTTGTTTTTTGATGTGCAGTAATCATACTTTATAATATGTCGAAAATGTTCTTTTTTCATATGGCGCATTTAGTTTGTATAAATAATTAAATAACCTGATACCACCATGAGTCACTATCAGTAAAATTATCAATTATCGTTAAATTATCGTTAAATCAAACGATGATCAGGTATAGAATGGGTCCTTAAGAAAGCTTTTGACCTGATAGATCGTACTGCAAAAATTGAAAATATATAAATTCAAAATAGCATCACTTAACTGGTTGTCATCGTATTTAACTGACCGTAGGAAAACAGTGGTATATCTTCCGATTTCGCTAATGTCATAGCTGGTGTTCCTCAATGATTAATTATTGGACCAACGTACTCTATTTATTTTATTTATAAATGATTTGCCTTTATTAATTAACAACTAATATGTTTGCCGATGACACAACAATTCATACATCAGGTAGCGATCCAGTTATCATCCATACTAATCTACAAGTAGATATAAGATTTAGTGCTATTGAGAATAGGTGTGACCAAAACAAAATGGTTATTAACGCAAACAAGAATACAAGTATGATAATTAGCACCAAACAAAATGTGCAGCTGTATCTGACCTGAGATTAACTTTTTGTGAACCTGCTATTGAGTCTGTAGCTTGTTTTAATGGGATGGAAAACCGGAGGGCCTGGAGATAAACAACAGACAAAACCGTGGGGACCTAACTCAGAACAAATACCGCGAGACATTGGTTGTTGTTCAGTCATCGTAGTGCTTCAAGACTTGGCACAGGGGTAAATTCTTCAAACAAACTCAGTTTTTTAGATATCAATTCATATGCAAATATAAAATGGCTAAACCCCGTACATTAAGACCATAGGTATTAAGGTGTATACCGATATAATTCATGTGTAAACTGTAAAAAACAGTATTTATTTAATGCTACACTTTGTGTCAGTATTATAGCCTATCTAGAATATAAGCCAATATTTGAAGGTGAAATCCTAAAAATAAATGAGGCCAACAAAAAAGGAGGAGGCAACCTCCTCGTGCCTCAGTGTAGTTACGGCCCTGATCATATGAGACGCATATGCCTTTAAATATCCGATAGCTAGTACAGTATATCCCTTTCCAATAACCAACCAATTTCACACACCTAATGCATCAATAAATGAACATAGCTCCAATGACTTAGAACTTCATAACACTATCCAGTGTTATTTTATGCGTCAGTCTACATGATAAATCAAACAAATACATGTATTGGTGTAAGTTAACCTAGCATGGGATGAATTGTTGGTGAGAATTTATATCATTACACACATTCAGTTGATGACAGTTACTTCCCTTTATAAACAGACATTGAAGGCGCAAATGTTTCAATTTGTATTACTTATTTTTGGCTATTAATGCATGAACTAAACTATGTCAGTGAATACACAAGGTGTGTTGTTGTATAGAAATATATATATAGATATCTTACTGCGGAATAAACACACTATCCACGCTGTTGAGTGTCAAAATAACCAGACACCTTTAGTTGGCATTTGGTGGGGTAGGGGAAATAGGGCCCAATTATTTTTATTCAAATCAAAAGTTAGCTACCAGCCCACGCGTGTACCAAGTTTTAATTTCTACAGTAGGTTTATGACTGCAGAGGTAATTTAAATTTAAAATATTAACTTGGTACACGGGTGGTCTGGGTATTAAATTCATGAACGTAAGTAAGAAAATATCAAGAAAATGCCAATTGCCGGTTTCATGAAGTCATACCACGCGGTGTCATGACCTCATCGCATGATGTAAACTGATCAGAATTACATTATTTAAAGAGATGAGATGTTGTGTATAACAAAACGGGTTAAAATTATATATTTTTGAGGAAATTAAATTTTGGCAAAACCGGATGCGATTTCAGGGCCTTACCGCACCTTCCTCTTTAACTGAGACCGAATTATATTATTTCTTAAATTGAGTTTGGGTCAAGACTAGGATATATGTGACCATGGTGGCATATTTCTGACGTTACGTAGTAACTTAAAGGGGCATATAATGATTTTTTGAAAAAGTAAACCACTTTACACAGGGACATGATGAAAACACATTTTTATAGTATTTTATAGTCTTAACTTAACCCTTTCAACACTACATACCTGTATAGTAGTATTGGTAACAGGTGTAGATCCAGTTGAGACGGCTCGTGACGAGCCGTCTCATCAGAATCTGCACTTTTTGCAAGTAATTTTCAGAAACGGACTAGTCTGAAAATCATCTTATGGCGATTAGATTGGTTGCAAATTAAAATATCAACACCGGCATTATGCGTGAAATGGTTAAATAAAATTCGCGCCAAGACGAAGAGAAACATATGAGCTAACTCGTCTGATACTGCCATTTCTAGTCTGATACAATCGTTACTAGTCTGATACCGCCGTTTCCAGTCCAATAACATGTCTCGCGCGCGTATTAAACCAGTTCCTTTGGGCATGCGCATTGCGTATGTTTACTTTATCGGCTGCGTAAATTTGGACAGATGCCGGGAATTTAAATTTGTAGGCTCTGTATTTCATCATTCAATCATGGATAACGGTATAGATTTTAATATAGGATTATCACAACTGCCGGATGATTGATATTGAAATTGATATATAAGTAATCAAAGTAATACAGACGTTAATACGCGTCTTGTTTGATATCGGCCTAGGTATCGTCCCTCGGTAACTTGGTATCAAACAAGCCACGTATTACCTCTAAATACTGCCCAATTGATCAGTTAGTAATTCATATTGGCGAAATAGTTATCGCGTCCAGACGAGTTACTAACTTGGTAAGTCGTCATAATTTGCCAAGAGGAATACAAACGGTAGCAATTTAACTCTTTGCATGCTGGGAAATTTGTGGGCTATAAATAGTTAAAAAATAGCAGACGACAATTCATTGTATTTTGTTTTATTTCTCCCTATAAATATCATGAATATGTCTTGGAATTTCAATAGAATTGCATCGAATTCGAATGAAATTCCAAGACATATTTACAGAGAGAAATAAGAAACATACTCATAATTTGTTGGATGTTATTTTCACCGCTAGCATGCAAAGAGTTAAGTAAAGGTACATGCCCACTCAGTAGGCACAAACTGTTATTTATATCAGAGACATCATCTGATACATTTTCTGGCACAATAAACATTCATTCAACATTACCCCTCGTATTGATTGGCATTAGTATACAGTTATTATCAGACGTAAATTTCCATACTAATACCAGGGGCGATAACGGTGTTTCCGTAAAATTTTAACGGACAATAATATTTATTCTCTGTATTTATTTTTCGATATACAATGATCATACTTCATAATCTTCATAATCTCCAAATAGTATTTTGTTCAGGTGGCGTATTTAATTAGTATAAATAATAAAAAAATATCATGCCTCATTTGCATATGAAAATAGCCGGATACCACCGCGAGTCACTATCAGTAAAATACATATTACTAACTGATTATATCTGTATAGAGGGCACTCGTAATTTTTAGAACTGCTGGATTAGTGACACAATTATACTCTTCTTTAATTCCTATAATAAACATTGTTTGCCTACTGAGTGGGCATGTACCTTTAACAACGATGTCACTACTGTCTGTTCCACGTTTTGCTGCCGACGAACATTCGGCCATTAAACACATTAAATATAAAAAATATTTATTAGTAAGTTCTTTTTCATAAACAACAAAGAAGTTACCCTTCCCAAAAAATATATTTGATGAAATTCCATCAAATATGGATTTTATTGAAAAATATTTTTTATTTGTGGACCGATTTTCAAAATCTAACTCTTGTTTTCTTAGTTACATCATTTTAAAGCTATCTCGCCAGGTCTCGGAGTCAATTTCCAAAAATCAGAATAAAAAAACGAAATGTTTTGGAAATTGACTCCACATGTTTTTTTCGCAATATTTGATGGAATTTCATGTAACAAATCTTTTGGAGAGGACTATTTTGTCAATGATGAAAAAGTACTTACTTTTAAATATTTTTTTAGATTTAATGTGTTTAATAGCCAATTGTTCGTCGGCAGCAAAACATTTCGAGTTAGCTATCTTGTCTAAATTATCAGATTAATCAGATAATAAGTTTTTATACAATGATTATGTAGTTAAGACGACCGAAAAGGTGTATCAAGACGACTACTGTCTGTTCCACGTTTTGCTGCCGACGAACGTTTGGCTATTAAACACATTAAATCTAAAAAATATGTAAATAACAATAACAAAAAAAGTCACTCTCCCTAAAAAAATTATTTGATGAAATTCCATCAAATATTGATTTTATTGCGAAAAAACGATTTTCCTATGGGAATTTGACATGGGGGCTAAAAATCTTTTTTTATTTGTGGACCGATTTTCAAAATCTAACTTTCGCTTTCTTAGTTATATCATTTTCAAGCTATCTCGCCAATTTTCAAAATTTTTCATTTTTTTATCCTTTAGGATAAAAAAAAAGAAGAAAAGTTTTGGAAATTGACTCCCCGTGGAAAATGGAAAATACAATAGTTTTGAGACTGCGTATCACACTAATTGGAATTGACAATGATACACTTATGTACATAATCGTTCGTAGCGACAATCTCATAAAAAAATATTTGTACTGAACATTCCTAAGTTTAGAACTTGTATTATTTGTAAAATTCTGTATGTAGACCATCTTCTTTATATTTCTTATCCGCTAATTTGTCATCCCATTTAATTTTGGCTTGATGCTCAACCGGTATATGTTGATTAATGAGCATGCTAGTTAACTTCATATTACATTCGGTCGTGGTTTTTATTTGTTCTATTAATGGTATCAGTGTTTGTATTTACTGTGTTTATTCTTCCATTCTTAACCCTTACAATGCTGAATTAATTTGTGTCGTCTGCTGAATATTTTTTATTATTCCATTTTTCTCATCAAAAACTTTGTTTGGCAGCACTTTAGAATCATTTCCAATGGAAATGATTATAAAATGATACCAAATCATGTTTTACTGAGAGAAAAGACAACATATGAATTATCAGCAGACGACTATTTTCGGTTCCCGCATTCTAAGGGTTAATTCGTCTTCTCCAATCTTGTGGAATGCACGAAATCAGTTTGAAGTATTTTAGCTAATCATTATTACTAACATTTATTAATTGTTTTATTTGTGTACATCAAATGATGCAGTTCCATTATCGTATAGTTGTTCCGTATATTTAATTCCCTTATTAGCACAGTTCCTGTAATTCTTCCATTCTTCCATTACATGCACCTTTTATTTTCGTATTGTTCCATAACTTTTGGTTTGATATTATTTCCTGATTCTCGTAGAAATTTAACTTGCACCATGATTTGCATATAGTAAGTAAGTAAATTATGTATTTAAAGAGGGTAACCAAGTTTACGTGCACCTATCTTCCCTAGGGCCCTCTCAAACACAAACACATATTTACAGTGAACAGGTTATGGCATGTATAAAACAAGTGATGCAACGCAGCTGCCACCAGCTACACGTAACTGACAAACTTTGGGTTGCTTGCAATACGCAATTTTAACATGATAATTTATGACAAAACCGCGCTTATTGTCTGAGACACGAGCAGGTTGCAGATGCTGACCGACCCGAAACTCGTGATCAAATACTAATAACCCGACAGAGTCCGTTCGGTGTAGACATTAGTGATTAAATGTTAGTGAGTGGATAACAAACAATAATGACCCAGATCAGACTGTGAGTATGCGAAGGACGGTCAGGGTCTACAGCAATTCGTCGAGACAATAAGACCGTTTTTGCCATATCAAATCGTAATATCCCTAAATACCGGGAGACTCGTCTGTCGAAACAGCTATAAACCGGGAACTCTCTAAGCGAAGGATATCACAATACAATTAGTATATTATTTCGGTAACTCGTTATATAATAACCATACACATTGGGATATCATTCCTTTCCGGCAATCTCCATATTTCATTGAGATTTCCCAAAAAAACGACAATAAATAGGGTTATTACCGCTGTTTTGCATGTAATTTATGGACTGAATTTTTATGATACTGATGGTGGTGGTGGGTCAATTTAATGACATATACTGACATTTCATCCATGATGAACATTGAGCTGTGAATACATTTATGCTGCTCAAATTTCGAATGTTTAATGGAATGCTGTTCCATATAATTGCACCAGAGTAATACAGAATACCTTTAAATAATTCTGTCTTATGTCTAGGAACATGCAGGGCCTCGTTTGTCACATATCGTAGTGTTATGTTAATGTTCTCCAGTCGTGTTGATTGCATAATAAACATTTCACTTAAATATACGGGAGCTAATCCATTGAGGATTTTGTACATTATTTTAGCTTTCTGGAAAAATATAGTTTCATCAAAACTAAACAAATTTGTCTTGTCATTGCTGTCACTAAATCGGAATACTCGGTACCAAGAATAATGTTGCATGCACGCCTTTGCAATTTTATAATTTTTGCTCGATTTTGATTTGATGAACTAGACCAGATAATACAAATGTAGTCGAAATGAAGCTGTATATAAGCTTTGTAAAAGAGCAATCTATGCTCTACAGAGAGGAAATAGCTAAAAAAAGTATAGCAACCAAAGATAAGAAGATACTTTTTTAGAAACAAAGTCAAAATTGTCATTCCAAAGCATATTTTCATTAATCCAAGCATTTTATCGCCAGTAGTGACTTCCAAATTAATATTATGATTTGTCAAGTGAATTTCATTTTTATCCAGTATTGTTCTTTTCTGCCTGGTTGAAATAAGCATTTATTTTGTGCTAGTATTTAAAAGCATACCATTTGTTTTGTACGACAGTTTCAGTTGATTTAATGCAGTTTGCAAATTAGATTCTACCTCATTAATGTTACTCTGGATGTCATAAATGGTTGTGTCATCAGCATATAAATCGGTTCCTGTAGCAGACTCGGACAGCATAGCAGGCAAATCATTAATAAATAATAGAAATAATGTCGGACCTAGTATAGACCCCTGGGGCACGCCGCATGTAATAAACATATCTTCTGATTTTGCACCATTAACTGAAGTTACCTGTTTTCTTTGCTTCAAGTATGAATTAAACCGCATTAATGTTTGATTACTAAATCGGTAGCAGCTAAGCCTTTGCAAGAGGATGTCATGATCTACCATGTCGAATGCCTTTCGAAAATCAACCATTACATACCCAGCTAATTTCCGTCATTTAATGCATTTAGCCATTTTTCTATCATAAGTATTAGAGCCGATTCTGTTGAGTGGTTGCGCCGAAAACCATTTTGCGATTTATGTAACAAATTGTAGTCAATTAAAATTTGCCATATCATCAATATTTGAAATTAATTCATTTTCGTCATTTTTCACACTCTGTATTCCACCGCTCTCACGCGAATTCTGTGATGCACGATATTCCTTAAATATTGTCCAAATGGTCCTTGGATTATCTTTACCAGTTTCTATTTTACGAGTATAAGTTTCTGTTTTAGATTTTTCGATCATAGATGATACTTTGTTTCACAAATATTTATATGCATCATAATTTACGTCTAATTTGCAATAATCCCTGTCTTTCATACAGTCTAAAATTTCACTTGACAGCCAGTCAGGTTGAATTTTCTTTCTTCCCCAGTGGGTTTTTAGTGGTGCATGTCTATTCACAATTTCAAAAAATAAGTTTGTCCAAACTTCTAGCATGGGATCAATGTCGTTTGATAGTAACATAGTTTGCCATGGAACACGTGATAACTCATTCATAAAATCTAGTTCATTAAATGTTTTAAATGAGCGATATGTTATTGATTAGTGTGAATTCTTCTGATCGCAACATGATAGTTTTCTATTACACTAATATGTAAGTGTTTCACATGTACTTGAGATATATTCGTCTCATAATTGGTATAAATGTGGTCAATTAGTGTCGCTGTGTTTCCGGTGACTCGCGTAGGTTATTTTATCAGTTGCTTATGCCCAGTGATGTGATGAAATTTGACCACTCAATGTTTACTTGTTCATTTATTAGATTCTTATTTAAATCTCCCAAAATAATAAATTATTTACCCGTGTGAAGTACTTGATCAATTAATTTTTCGAATCTATCATTCCATTCAATTTGTGAGTCTGGTAATCTATAAATAGATCCGACTAAGAATGATTTTCCCATATTCGGGGTTATCTCAAGCCAAACATATGATATACCATGCGATTCCAAGTCTTCCCGACGTTTTGCATTAATACCCGTTTTCACATAAAATTATACTATTATACCACAACCACCATTTGAATCATTATCTTTACGAAATGGTATTTGATAACCGTGTATTTTAAAAGTATCCGATAATTTATGGTCTTTCAGCTTAGTTTCGCTCATGCCGAAAATGTGTTAGGTTTTTATTTGCATCGGATGTGAGCATGCATTTAATTTCCTCAAATTGTGTTACATTTGATACACATATTCCTTGTATGTTTAAATGTCCCATATTCAACCCTTTGTTTACTAGATTAAAATTGAATGAATCTGATTGAGATTGGCTATGAAATTTTCCACGACATTAACATTATCGGATACTTTATTTACAAAGTCGACATTATGTTTTGATAGTGTATCTGTTGAGACGTACGCCCTATGTCCATGATTCATGATAGTTCTATCATGTATATCACATGCAGGTGACGTTCTGTACATGCAAATATCGCTGTCATGTATACTATTATTTGTATTACAGGCGAAATTGAAATTGCTGACACTCAGCACACAACGATGCACACAACGAACATAACTCTGTATATCTGTTACTAGTTTCTATTGCGCCTGTATACGGTTTGGCAGTAATGCCGTTTCCCTATATGTTCCAACAGTAAAGCCATCTTGTGACCTATCATATTACACTGGTAACACTGTATGCGCGTCTGAATTCAAAATCGTGGCGCGAAACGATTTCCAGCCGAATCGCGGTTATGCGATAGGAAATTCCTATATCCGGCCTGTCGTGGGAAACGGGGGCTTCTGTTCTCTGTTTGTGGCATAGGACGTCCGTACATGCTATTGGGACGGGGATAATCTTGCGGACTGGAGGCTGACCTGCATGATTGTGTTGTTACATTAGAGCGTTGTGTTGTAGGAGAATATATACACTTGTTATAATCTATGACGATTTCACACGATCTATTTATTCCATCTAGCAACCGTTTTGTGCCAGAATGCGACAGATGAATACCATCATTGCCATAGGAACGAGGTGCCGGTCGATCCATAACATTTACGAAGCAATTATTTTTGAATAACATGATTAGTAGGAGGTGAACATGTCCTTACCGTCCACATAGTGTATTCAGACACAAACACTTTGCTTTCTCCACTAAGATTGTCAATTAACTTTCACGTAGTCTGTCTGAATATTACGATGTGAAGTTAGTCGACAATCCCAGTGATATAATTGTTACATGACTGCCGTTGTTTGACGCCGCACACAGCCGAGTTCAAACGTACAGCTCGTGATGATTAGCCATGACTGTAGACAATGCTCATTCCGGGGCCAAGCCAACACCCACGTAATGCATGTGTCTCATGAAGTTACTACAACGCGCCATTACGACACCAGACCAGTTCACAACGGTCGCACTGAAATTCTTAAATTGATGCGTAACGTCACGCGACGTGTACTCCGGCCCCGAAATATGTAAGTGTAAATCAGCTGCTTGAATGGAACGGTTATAAAAGTACCTAGATACTGCATATACGCTCAAATTGCATGTTATTTCCGACATAAATGTAACATTAATGTTCGACCATGTCCAGCCGTGAGTAAACGTTTGTCGTGGTACTCGGAAACTGGTTGAACCAGCGGCCTACGGCCTTGGGGTTCAAACAGTTCATTCGTGTCACGGCAAACATTTACCCACGATTGGACCTTGTCGAGCCTTATATTAGAACGCACGCTTTCTTCCCCTTGGGTATTCAGACAGAAAAAACTATCTTCGTCTCCACTAGGATAAACAATTTACGTTCGCATTATGTATTTGGATGGACACAAACACAATTTCTTCTCAACTCGGATTAACAAATCACGTACACAAAGTGTATTCACACAAAATGTGTCTCTGTCTGAATACACGATGTGAAAGTTAATTGTCAGTCTAAATGATATTAGAACACATGTTTACTGCTTTTCTACACTCATTTCACCAACATTTCAGACCACCTCGGAGAAGAAGAGCTACACGAAGCGATGGGTGATTGCAATCGTCCTGGGCTTGGTGACCGTTGTCATCGTTGCTGCTGTGGTTCTCGTGTCCGTGCATCTCGCCGTCAACGTCACCCGGGACAACTATAAGGTAGAGATCCGAATCACTGGAGTTGCTAAAGTCCAGAATGAATATAGTATATAAGTGTTTGCCCTAGTTTCTCGACAAATGAAAGCACAGCACTTCGTCTAAATTAATCGCATATTTCAACGTTTTCGTCAATATCTATTAAATTAATTATTAAATATTGCAATATGTGCAAAGCTATATTTTAAACCAGAGGGTCCGCCTTGATGACGTAAATTCCTGTGACGCGCATCATGTCACCGCGTGTACATAATCGATTCGTTGTAAAACCGTAAATCATTTAATAGTATCTGAATTGTCGAGCGTGTAGGGACGGTGCTCCGTTCAAACGTGACATGAGCACGCGATGGGGCGTGGCAAACAATAAGTTAGTTATAGTTCACATATGGGATTTTTAATGAATTAATTTCTCGCTCGCTACGAAATTTATTTATTAGAAATTCAATATATGAACGATAACATATTTTATTGAGACTCATTAAACTATACAGTATGTTTGTACATTTTGTTCATTTATCATATTGGATTTGTTCTCATTAAAAATAGTAATGCGATAGTGTTTTCTACGGAGCGCCGCAGGGGACATGGATTTATTTTTATTAATTCGTTCCCACGAAATATTTATTCGTTCCCTCAATTTAACAATTAAGTTTCTTCGAATTGACAATTCGTTCCCTCGAATTAACAATTCGTTCCCACGATATAACAATTCGTTTCCACGAATTAACAGTTGGTTCCCGTGTGACATGGGACGTGGCCGTTCATGGGAACAATTCGTTCCCACGATATAACAATTCGTTCCCGTGGGAACGAATTGTTCGGGAATGAATTGTTAAATTGAGGGAACGAATTGTTAATTCATGTGAACGAATTGTTAATTTGTGGGAACGAGTTGTTAAATTAAGGGAACGAATTGTTATTTCGTGGGAACTAATTAATAACAAATATAATGTTACGGGGCACCGTAATTTTCAAACGGAATATCGTAATTGACAATACAAGATGAAACATCACTTACAGCGGGAAGCCCAGACAATGCGAACAGTAGCATCCATGCCACTCATATTGCACATAAAGTCACGGTTATTATACTACGACACTTCCGCACAACGAGCAACTAAGTGATAGCGATAGTTCACATATTGAATTTTTAATAAGTTAATTTCCAGCGTGCGCTAGCGATCAGGAAATTAGTTTATTTATTAAAAGTTCAACATATGAACCATAACTGACTTATTGTTTACCCAGCCCAGTCGCGAAGCTCGGCCCTAATCGTGATTTCGAATCGCTATTATTGTATGTGATTGGCGATATGACAGGAAGTGAGCTCGTGTGTGGGCGGTAATATGCTTTGAGTCACGTGAACTGATGACAACTAGGCGTAAAATCAGTTCTAAATATAGCGATGAACATTTAATGATTAATTTAATAGATATTGGCGAAAGCGTCGCAATATGCGATTAATTGAGACGAAATATTGTTCTTTCATTTGTCGAGAAACTTGGGTAAACAATAAACGACAATATTTTACTTGTCCTAAATGTATTCACAAAAAGTATACATGAATTTATCAGACAATGAGCTTTGCGCTGACCGAATACATACTCACTGTAAAACGGTATTGTATCAATCATTGGCCATATACGTATATCCTGTTTACAACGAATTCAAAGCTACTTTTCACTGGTAGAACAACGTCACATGACGTCACCAAACGACGACTCTGTAATGACGCAATGTTAACAAGTCCTCATTGTTTTCAACGAAAAATGTGTAAGGCCAAACAAAATACGTACTCTGGTTGTCAGAGTTTGCGGAATGTGAAACGGGACTGCAGATTTATTTTAAATATACTTTTTGTTTGTTTGAGATGTTCGTCTCGGAATTTGTTCAAGTTGCGAGGAAAGAAATCAGAGACGAACATCTCAAACACATACAAAGAATACGTTCTATAAAGTTACTATAACCTCTTTAGACGTGAACAATCACAATATTTTCGTCAGACACGATTGGATTTAACATATGTTTGTATGACAGTGTTTTTTATTGATCATGTGGCGAATTTATAGTACAATTTCATTTCTCAATGACGATAAAATGCTCGACGCGCAGGGAGTATTCAGGCACGTCGATATCTGAGAACCAGCGTTATTTTTGATGGCCTAATATTTGCTCATTCTGTAGCAAAATAGGTACTTGAGGCTTGGATCTAAAACGGTAGGAATTCCTCGCTCACGCGAACTATACATTCCTACGCGTTTCTTAGCCTGGCCTGATAAACTGAAAGGTACATGCCCACTCAGTCGGCACTAACTGTTCTGTATATCAGAGACATTATCTGAAACATTTTCTGGCAAAATAAACATTCATTCATCACTACCCCACGTATATCAGACGTAAATGTCCACACTGATATCAGGGGCGATAATCGTGTTTCCTTAAAATGATAATGGACATTACTATTTAGTATCTGTATTTACTGTTTGATGTGCAATGATCATACTTTATAATCTGTCGAAAGTGTTATTTTTGTTCAGGTGATGCATTTAATTAGTGTAAATAATTAAAAAATATCAAGCCTCATTCGCATATGAAAATAGCCTGATACCACCGTAAGATTAAGATTAAGATTACCATCAGTAAGATTAATATTACTGAATGATTATATCAGTATAGCGGGCACTCGTAATTTTTAGAACTGGTGGAATAGTTACACAAGTATACACTTATTTAATTCCTATAACGAACAATTTGTGCCTACTGAGTGGGCATGTACCTTTAATAGCAAAAGACGCTAGCCTAATATTCTTTATAACTACATGTACCACCAGGAGGCGATGGTGACATTCCATGACGCGGAGAACAACCGGAAGTTGCGCGAGAAGATCGTTGTCACGGATACGGAGGAGGACATCGAAGTTCCGGACAAGATGAGGATTATCTACGACTTCAAGAAGGTATAGTGGGTGTTGTATTTTCCGGATTTGTTCCTGGTTGCACAAACGAAAGATTGCCTATCGTTTACGCATCGTTTTGACATCATTTTTATAAGACTGTCGCAACAAAACGCTGTTAACGGGTTAACATATTAAATCATATCATATCTAAGCTTGCATGTACACTTTGATCAATTTATGGCGAAAATGTTTTATTTCTATATGGTTAATCAACGTGCATTCATCAACGTAAATTAAGTGTGGATGTCAAATGGGGCTTATGGGTTTTGCGACTAGTGTCGTTCCATATCAGTCTGCGATCCGCACAGTCTAATCAGGATCTGCACTGCATGCCATTCCATTAATCAACCATCTGTCATGCTTCTGACTAGCATACTATATCGTTATCAAGTTACATGAGTGTGATATTTGATCAGAAGTTACACTATCTGACTATATAAAACCTGCTACTTTTCAGAACTTAGCCGTCGTACAGTTCGACGACGCCGACGGTGATGATGACGCCGTTTGTTACGTCACTAAGTTTAACGTCACGACCGAGAAAGAACTCGACAAGATCCGGGACGAAATTACAGGAGATGAGGTATTTATTTATTTATTGATGTATGTATTTATTTAGTGGTGTTTAACGGCCTGTCAACAGCTAAGGTCATCTTAGGCCGGGTTAACGAGGTCGAATCCCATATTTCACCTGTTGTGATGGTGGTGGGGATGAACCCCACAGTTAAACTTACCATTCACATGCTCCCAACCAGCCACCCTCCAGAAGGAGGAGATGATGCAAGCGTTGTTCAACAGTAACATGATTGAATGTGGCTGTGAATGGAGAAATGGGGCTTATGGGATTGTTTATCAGTGTGGCTCCTGATCAAATAGCACACTCCTGTAGCCTGATATCGATCTATATAGTGCTTGTTTCAAGAATGGGGGTGTTTCATTGGTGAACATTGCAGATCCTGAGCAGACTGTGCTGATGCATAGGCTGATCTGGATATACACTGGTCGCATAACCCATAAGCCCCATTTCTCCAGTCACAGCCACGAATAAGTACCGTGTGTACTGGTGCTGCACTCCACGTCGGCGTAAAATGTTTCTCATCGAACTAGTCACCGGATTCCTGAAGAATTCCAATTCAGCTACAATGTATATGCAGAATATACTGCATACAAACATTTTCGTCTCGTAACCAGCGCCAGTTATTTGTGCGCCGGTTACTGCACAACATATTCGTTTAGGAAACCTGTGCATTCTTTTGACCCGAAACGTTTTACGCCGGCGCCGAGTGCTTCACCAGCGATACTGTGACGTCACCGTTACAAGTCGTGTGGCAAATATGACGTCGTGTATTACGTTGTCACGGTTACCGTTCTAGCCAATGACATTGAAGTGGTTGATGTTCCAAATGTCAAACGTCTGTGGTATAATATGAGCCATGCGCTGGAGTTAAGTCCCTTATTGTATTTATATTTTTCACCGTTTATTTATTTCGAAATCAGTACATTCCGTAAATGAAGTCCGCTCGAAAATTGACAAAGCAAATTCTATTAATTTCCGTATGACCTCACATTTTCTTTTTCAACTTTCGACGTCATTGGAACCTCCCAGGTTTCCGTATACAGAGGTTCCACCATAATGTTTCGATTACAATACGGAGCGGGCCCGACAGGAGTTTTCTCGTGTATCTAATAATGGTCTGCTTTGACCGCAAAGTCCACCAACATGTCTTGGAGTGTCCATATGCTTGCACGACAATGAAACCTCTTTAGCGTGGACATTTTGGATTCTCAGATGGACGGATAGTCGTTGTGTGTTTACTACAGCAAACACAACCAGCGTTTCATAGAGTGATCATAAACCTGTAACCGATTTAATCAAAACTGCAAAGTATACTTATCTAGCAAAGTATACTTTGAGGGAGTAATCATTTATTTTCCCAAAATGCATTATTTCATATAGAACTAACCACTGCATATATTTGATGATTACAAGTATGCAGAATTATTATACTGAATTAGCCAAAATGGCTGTGATAATGTAATAAATTCAGTATAATTAAATTTAATAAATTTATCCTTCAATTGAAAATGTCTCCCTCAAAGTATACTTTGCTACATACATGTAAGTATACTTTGCAGTTTTGATGAAATCGGCTACTGCACTACTGTGTATTTTCTCCAGTGTGTCCGGTTTAGAGAGTTTCAACTGAAATTCTAGTAATTCTATTAACATTACAATACGTGCAAGTGTGTTTAGAAAGGTTTCTGCAAAAACCAAATAGCGGATCCTCTCTAAACCGGACACCCTGGGGAGCTCCCAGGGTGTCCAAATTATAGTGTTTCCACTGCAGTTCTGTAATCGGAACATTTCAACACATGCTAAATGTATGGAACGCTAAATCTACATACACTCAAATAATTAATACTAGCTCAACATAAGTATAGCTAGCATTAAGTATTTAGAGCTAGCATTGTTTATTTTAGTTCCTGGAACGCCGAATCTACATAAACACTATAGGAATGAATGGCCTTTTTGTGGAATTTATCGGGGTATAAACTTGGAAAAGTCGCGGGAATACTGGACGAAGGCCGGAAGGCCTCGTCCAGTATTCCCGCGACTTTTCCAAGTTTATATCCCCGATAAATTCCACAAAAAGGCCATTCATTCCTTATAATTCTAGCATTTGAAATAAATTCATCAAGAAAATGTGTTTATTTTCCGTTTTCTTAAGAATTATTTTAACTGCGCCTGACGGTTACGGAAAGTTTTTCGGCATGGGAGTTTACTGGTATGTAAATTTTGGACAGAGAATTGCTACGGACCAATCAAATGTTAGGGAATTGTGTAAATATTTTTGTGCTGGAATTATAACTAATTATTGCTAGCTCTAAAAGGAACTCCAAATATACATAAACTCAAATCAATAAATTAGCATTAAATATTTAGAGCTATCTCCAAATGATTCAGAGACCTCTTCAAATTATTTGGAGCTAGCTCTAAATATTTAATGCTACCTCGAATTATTGGTAACGTTCACTATTTTAGTTTATGTAGATTTGGCGTTACATATAAATGCTCTGCTGCTTTATCTGTACGTTTAATTCCCAGATCGATCGGAGCGTGACAGTAGACCCCCGGAAATACGTGTACGAGAGCACGGGCGAGCAGGTGGCCTTGCACATGTTATCCCCACGGGCCCAGGACATGTGTCGGGGCCATCCGGTGTATTGGGCCAAGGAGACCATCGAGAACGGTAAGTTCTGAAGCCGATTTCATAAAAATTGCTTTATTACACTAAACTAAGTACGCTAGTATAAGAGCACTTTGGGGCAGTAATTGGTTATTTGTAGTTATATTGATCGCCTTTTCATTGTAATAAATGTTTTTGTTCTAGATTTATGGTATTGCAGATGTTTCCGTATTCTACAAGTGTGACGATTAACCGCCATATTATTATTCGGGGGGAGGGGGGGGGGAGGAGATGGAGATGGAAAAGCTGTGGAAGGAGTCCGAAACCTGGCTAGATAGCTTGAAAATGATCTAAGAAAACAAAATATTGAAAAACTGTCCACTATTTTTTTAAATTAGAAAAATATGCCAATGTTAAATGCATATTTAACATAGGGAATTGTTTTTTCGCAATAAAATCAATATTGGACCAAATTTCACAAAATAAAAAGAAGGCTCATTCTTAAATTGGACCCTTAAATTTTGATAAAATTAATATTATGTAAATAAATATTGCTTTTGCATTGTTGATATAGCCGTACGTGAAACAGACAGCATGTATGTGCTACAATACAACATACAGTGCAATCTCACTAAACCGGACATCATTTGCACCCATGTGTGGGGTGTGGGTAATTTTGATTTACAGTGAAACTTCTCTATACCGGACACCCTGGGGACCTCCCAGGGTGTCCGGTTTAGAGAGGTTGCACTGTATGTGTTTTTTTTTAAATTTTACTTATATGCCACCAGCAACGTCACACCACACACAACTTCGCTACTAACATCACGTCAAAAATCAATTTGTTTCCAGAGATTATAGTTGATACAGGCAGTTATCACAATCGTAGAGGTTAGTGGAAGAAGGCGGATTGATTGATTGATTGGTGTTTAACGGTGTATCAACAGCTAAGATCATTTAAGGCCGGCCGAACGGGTTCGATCCCGTATGTAACCTGCTGCATTTGAGAGGGGGGATGGTCCCAAAATCAGAACGGAATATTTGCATCAGAAAAAATATACATTCAGCCCTGAAATGAGAATAACCTGACCTAGTGCTAGGTCCATACCACAACAAAGTCACTTGACTCATATAAGGGGTATAACCCGATTCAGCTGTCACATACACGAATGCTAAAGACGTACCAAACCAGGTACCAAAGCAGGGCCAAACCAGATCTCCGGTCGGGATTCCGGTATGAACCCCGAGCGTTAAATTAACCATCGCATGCTCCCATCTGCCACCCTACGGAGCCCCGCAGGGTATAATTCCTTTTTTCTATTAATTCGTTCCCGCTAAGCAATTCGTTCCTTCAATTTAACAATTCTTTCCCACGAATTAACAATTCGTTCACACGAATTAATTATTCCTTCCCTCAATTCAACAATTCGTTCCTACGAAATGACAATTCGTTCTCACGGGAACGAATTGTTATATCGAGGGAACGAATTGTTAATTCGAGGGAACGAATTGTTAAATTGAGGGAACGAATTGTCATTTCGTGGGAACTAATTGTTAATTCGAGGGAACGAATTGTTATATCGTGGGAACGAATTATAATTCGAGGGAATGAATTGTTAAATTGAGGGAACGAATTGTTATTTCGTGGGAACGAATTGTTATATCGTGGGAACGAATTGTTAATCCGAGGGAACGAATTGTTAAATTGAGGAAACGAATTGTCATTTTGTGGGAACGAATTGTTAATTCGAGGGAACGAATTGTTATATCGTGGGAACGAATTATTAATTGGAGGGAACAAATTGTTAAATTATGGGAATTAATTGTTATTTCGTGGGAATGAATTATTAAAAAACAATTTTGATGAAATATGGCGCATCACATGCGTCTTGTTAAGCTGCATTTGGTGGTCTGTGTATTTTCGCTCAAACTTCTGTAATTTTTCCGACGAATCGATTTCCGTGTACCGACACAGAAATCGATTCTTCCCAAAAAAACGACATAAGTCTGGGACAAACTGGACCACCAAATGCAGCTCATGAGGACGAGTTTGCTGCGCCATATTTCATCAAAATCCGTTGCATAGTAAGGAAAATATCAAATAATACTTACTTTGGAGTGGGCGTAGTTGTTGTTGTTGTAACAACTGTGATAATTGATAGTTGCTGTGATGATGTAATACATTCAGTATAATAATTATACATACTTTTAATCATCAAATATATGCAGTCGTTAGGTCTATATGAAATAATGCATTTCGGCAAATATAAATGATTACTGCCTCAAAGTATAATAAGTATGCTTAGCACTTTTAATGAAATCGACTACTGGTGACTTCCATTTTCCACCCTTAAAATCGCCTCATGCTTCTGCATACACGGATACATTGACTCCATTTTGCATCGTGCATAAATGTGGCAGTGACTGGAGAAAAATTGACTATGGGATTTGTGACCAGTGTAGATCCAGATCAAATAGCACAGTCATGTAGCCTGCTACATTGTAACGATCGAAATTTCTTGTTACTAGTATACGGGTGTTTGTTGATGAAATGGCGAACAGTGTAAATCCTGATCAGACTGTGCGGATGCACAGGTTGATCTGGATCTACGCTGGTCGCAAAACCAATAAGCCAATAATTGCTCAAGCCACAGCCACAAATACAGATATAAGAATATGTATAAAATTTTACCGTCAAATGACGATTGAGCAACCAGAATCCATGTAATTATTACTACACAGTGAAACTCAAAACCGGACACTCTGTGAGGTCGGATGGTGTGTTCGTCTTAGAGAGGTTCCACTGTAAATCATGCAAGTGAGCACTCCATGGCACATTCCAGTGTTTTGCCATCACGAACAGTCATTATAATCAGAGGTACACGACAGCAAAACACATTTAACTGAAGGACACGTTTTATACCTGATGATCGTTTGATTTCTTCAAAGATGATTGCTTCCTAAATGTGATGGAATATACATGTATGTATAACATATATGTGAATACTGCCTCAATATTGTATTCTATACGGCACGTGGAGTGTCCAAGTCAGTCAATTCGTGTGTTCCAGCCATCAGTCAGTTTCACCTGTAGCCGATTTCACCAACATTGCACCAATATATTCAGTATAATAATTCTGCAGACTTTTAATCATCAAATATATGCAGTTTTTAGTTCTATATGAAATAATGCATTTCGGAAGAAATAAATGATTGCTCCCTCAAAGTATACTTTGCTAGAAAAGTATACTTTGCAATGTTGGTGAAATCGGCTACTGCCCTGCCATTGAAAAAAGCCTCATACACAGAAAAGCGCACGGTGTGTCACTTATACAAGGCCAACCACACAACACATACCATCCATATGTACCCATTACTGTACTCTATTAGTTAGTTATCAAGTCTAGTGACATAGAAGCAGTTACAGATGGATAACACAGTCTGAAGTTCGCCACGGGACTGGCAAGTCCTAGTTTAGGGGAAAATACCATGCAATGACATGCTTGGCGTTAACCGGAAGGTTGCGAGTTCGGGCTTCCCATCTGACAGAAATGTTATTTTTTATATAATGTCATTATATTTGTGTTTTTATTAATTTTTTTAATTAGTTTTTGTTTATTAGGTAAAACGTCCATAAATAACGGCTTTATTTTCTATCCGCACCCCTCCATTTCGGAACCGTCCAACATTACACATTTGGTCACACCTTCCCGATTGTTTTCCATATATACCTCAGTGTATTGCCACCGGTGTCTACTTCCCTACTATGCGAGCAAATATGGCTTTACTCATGTGCAACATGTACACTAACAATAGGCTGTGCATCAGATTGAAAGGTTTACACGTTGAAATTTATTTTGAAAATGATGGGAGAAATGCTCTGATATCTGTTTTTTTTGTATAGTTTGCTGGCATAATATGTATAGTATGCTGTTTTCAGATCTGTATATGATGTATTGCACCACGTTGTATTATGTGTACTGTCATATTATTGTCTGTATGTGTCAAACGCTCGAAGTGGTGAAACTGTACGATGGCTTGTACATACAAAGATGGCGGGGATGGCAACTCAATGTACCATATAGTATACAGGAACACGACAATATTCACATATCTTATATTCATATATTATATCACTCTTATGAAGCAATTATCATTGACAATAAATGTATATTTCTATGACCTAATTCCTTAAACATTCATATTTTCCCGGATGTCCGATTTAGAGAGTTTCCACTACAACTGCATTATAAAAATATTAGCCTCATAGCCGTTTATGTTCCTTTCTGTTTACAGAGGACGCCAAGCTCCGTCGCAAACGAGGCTGCTATTGGAGTTGTAGTTACTCCTGTGCATGGTTTTGGTGCCGACGCTGGTGTTTTTTCCATTGTAGCTGGTAGGACAGAAGACCAACGGAATGTGATACGTTACTATGACTGGATACGTGAAAAAATTTATAATTTATCACAACAATGACTACAAAATATGGTGGCATATTAATATCATCCACATAACGTGATAACGTGATAGTTAAGTCGTCTTACTGCACAATAATACATTATACGACGTTTTAACTGCATCACTATCCCGTCACGACGTCATACTAACTGGTTAAAACGAGATACATTGGACGCGATAACTAACACGAAATCTTTTCAAAAACGTCATATGGCCCACACGAGACATCGACTTTTATTTTCATTTCTACAAATATTCTCGTCGAATAAAGACAATAAGACGACATAACACAGCTTAGTCCGTCGTGACGACTTACTAACTGATCAAGACGAGATAAAATGTCATGAAATCGATGTCATTAGTGGCAGTATCACGGTTTTTACGAGTTTTTGTGTTTGTTATCGCGTCCAATTAATCTGGTCTGAACGCGATAATTATGTAGTTAAAACGACGTATAAGGTGTATTAAGACGACTTACATGTAGATAACACGTTATCACGTTAGATAGATGGCAGAAATATGCCACCATAACGAAATGTTATTGACAACCCTTCTACTTCTGCTTCAAAGGAACCGCTACTCTAAGGGCGTCATCAGGGGAGGTTCGTACAAACGCGATTTTGAGTCAGCAGGAGTTTTTAAATATATATGAGGTCCACGATAGCAATTGTCAGTGCATGAATGAGCAGACCTTGTAATATTCAAATCGGATATACTAACAAAACACAGTACAGCGACACCAAACATATCGAAAAATGCCAGTTTTCAGAAATACACTTATTAAAATGACCAAAAACTCTTTGCACAGGGGGTAGTTCTTGTCTAAACATACTCGAACGCAGCATTTGGCTTCTAATCATGATAATAATCAAAATGTGTCCAGGTCTGTAAAGCAATCGAAATATGTAAGGTGTACAGGGGCAACCCTGGACCCCTTACATATTTCGATTGCTTCACAGCTGAAAGTCGAACCCCCTTTCCAAAAATATGATGACGCCCATATACTCTGTGTGACTATTTTCTCTTTGGAAACACCATTGCATTTTACTCTTGTATGAGGATGTGGGATCACGTGGTTTCCAAACGGCGTGATGTCATATTTTTATATGTGTTTTCAATATATTTTCTTTAATATCTTTCTACCACACGATACAGGCATATGGTGTTGAAAGGGTTAATCTGATAAGTCTGTAGTTAGGACGCAAAATCTGTTACCGTCAATGCAAATACAAGTCTAAGTTGGAATGAAAGAAATAAACGGTGTTCGATTATTCGTAAACGTTACAAGTAACTTTTCGGTCACTTATGAAAAAATTATATAAAATATATACTAAAATCTGTCCGTTTGTCAGGACGATTTTAACGCAAATATGCTGTAAATGTTACTTCACGTCGGAAAATCTGGTTCGGAAAAATGCAGAAACCATGTGATCCCATAGCCTGTTTATGATTACCTAGTAAATACAATAAAACAATACAAGCATTTGCAAATGTGCCGTCATTATGTTCTGTGTTGGTGTTGAGGTTGTTCGCAATATTCGGCTCAGCTAAATAGCACCGCATTAGTTCACGGACACAAGCGAAAACACCCGGATTTCCCGGTTCACAGACTTCAATGAAATCTTTCCAAAAATGTCGCCTTTTTATATATTGTATAATTATCAGATCGCAACCCAAATATGTTCATCATCGGCGTTTCCCACGTGGTAGTTATTAATATATTGAAAACACGAGAATGGAGTGTGTTAATTCACCGTTATATTTGTGTCAACTACCGGTTGGAATGTAAGCAATGAAAATGCTTCTATTTGAAATAGGAGGTGATTGTGAAGTCTAAAATGTGGCTGTGACTGGATAAATGGGGCTTATGTGTGTTGCGACCAGTGTATATCCAGATCAGCCTGTGTATCCGCACAGTCTTATCAGGATCTGCACTGTTCGCCATTCTATCAATGAAACGCCCGTAATGCTTCTAGAAAACACAAAATATTGAAAAATGAAATGTGTTACTAACGGACGCACGTACGTACGTACGTATATGGACTAACACTATATCCCATATAACTTGCCTATCGGCGAGGCGATAATATGTTTTGTCAAGATGGCATCTACACAGAGCGATCAAAGATACATGAATTAATGTTCATCGTTTAAGCGTGACTTAAATAATATGACACAAGCCAATTGACTTTGAACAAATAATTCATAGCAAATGCGGAATTCTATTACATCTATTCTATTGAATGTTTCAATTAAATGTTCAACAAATCGAAGATAAATGTTGGACACTAGACGTCGGCTGCAGTGAAGTTATCTTAATGGTCACGTGTTCAACACGCGTCTGATTGAATCTCGAAACTGTGTATGTAGAGTTGCTGAAACCAACTCACAGTTTCTACTTAGTTGTACAAACCATAAGTTACAAAGACGCGACTTTCTAAATAACTTGCCGTTTCCACTTACAACGAACATTGTTTGCAAACAGTGTAGATCCAGATGAGCCGGCTCGTAACTAGCCGTATCATCTGCACGTTTGCAACTAATTTTCATATTTTTAGGAAAAGAACACACCCTTATAAAATGAACCAGTCTGAAACTCATTTTGTGACAATTGAATTGGTGCTTAAAATAACCGGCCACCGTACATTCCAGTTAGTTAGAATTGAAAGGGTAAATGATCTAACAAACTGGGCAAGACACAACAACTAACTAGATTGGTCAGTAAGCGAGCCTTACGGAATAAACCCCAACCCCACCCCCACCCCCCCCCCCCCCCCCCGCGTGGACCCAAGTATCCCTAAATATGTAAAGGTTTTCCAAGTTTGTGGGCTTGTGACCTTGACTCTGGACTTAACGGGGGCGGCACGAACGTGAATTTGTCACAGCGTGGTAGAGGTCCATTTGAGCAATATGCGTGTGTGAAATGTGAAGCAGATCCGAGCAAGGAAATAGTTTGTTAGGGTTTAACGGCCTATCAACAGCTACGGTAATTTAAGGCCGGGTCAATGGGTTTAGTACTAAATCCCATATATTACCTGTACAAGTACATGTACATGTTCAAGTACATGTACAAATGGGGTGGGGTCCCAAAATCAGAACTGAATATTTACAATAAAACAGCTATATATTCAGCCCTGAAATCAGATTAATCCTGATCTGATGCCAGGTCCTCGCCACACCAGAATCACTTGGCCCCTCCAAAAGCAGTAGGACTCCCAGGTAACAAAAGAGCCAAAGATAAAAAAGTACATGAGGGCCAAACCAGGCAAATCGTGATTCCTATAAGGAGGAACCCCTACCGTTAACATACGCCGTCACGTTCGCCCGACCACCACCAACTGAGCAAGGAAATATAAGTTATAACCGATTTCTCTGATGTTAAGTTTTGTAAAGAGACTAAGTATGTGACCTTTACATCGAGATCAGCGGGGATTTGTCAGAGCATGATAGTAGAGCATTAGAGGAATGCATGCATGAAACATTAAGAATTTTCGATGAAAGAAATAGAAGTTATAACATATTTATCTGATGTTACGTTTTGTAAAGAGACTACGTATGTCAACTTGACCTTGGGATCAGTGGGGGTTGGACGGTCGTAGATTTGTCACAGCATGATAGTACAAACTTAGAGGAATGCACGAGTGAAGTATTAACAATTTTCAATGAAGTTATAACTTATTTCTCTGATGTTCAGTTTTGTAAAGAGACCAAGTATTTGACCTTGACCTTGGGATCAGCGGGGGTTGGACGGTCATGCATTTGGCACAGCATTGTAGTAGAGCCTTACAGGAATGCATGTGTGAACTATTACGCATTTTATATGAAGGAAATAGAAGTTATAACAATATTTCTTGATGTTAAGTTTTGTAAGGAGACTAAGCATTTGACCTTGACCTTGGGATCATCGGGGGTTGGACGGTCGTGGCTTTGGCACAGTATGGTAGTAGAGCCTTACAGGAATGCATGTGTGAAATATGAAGCATTTTAGATGAAGGAAATAGAAGTTATAACAATAGTTCTCTGGTGTTAAGTTTAGTGACGGACGGACGGACGCGACGCACGGGCGGACGGACAACCTGACTCCTGTATACCCCCACAACTCATTGCGGGGGTATAATAATAGTGTCCAGGGTCTTCTCGTACATTTTAGAAAGGTGTGTTTGTTTGTTAAAATATATTACTTGCAAAAGTGCAGATCAAAAGTCTAGTTACGAGTCGGCTCATCTGGATCTACACTGTTTACAACAACGTTTTTATTTATTTAAATAATATAATTTGATAATATGAAATGAATGCTGAAAACCGCATGCAAAAATACCAAATGCTTCAAAAGTTAAAAAGTTTTGAAAGTTTTAATTAGCTGAAACATGAGCGTTCCATTGTCATCAATGATCAATTATTTTTAAAATTATTAATATATTAATTTTAACTCTAAATTATTTTTCTGATTATTGTATTACATGGAATTATTAATGTATTATCAAATAAAAGGAACAAGTGCAAATAAACTATTTTATTTTCAGTAATTCTTTTTTATAGTAATGTTTAAAAGTGGGTTGGGAAATATTTGCATAAATTTGCATAAAATATACAAATATGGAAACTTGCATAACCTTTGATCAGATTAAAATGTTTGGATGGGGTTTTCTGCATGTGGTTTGAATTGCCATTATCTACCAGTTTACAAACCATATTTTGACGTTGGCCATTGTTTAGACAAACGCGTAGGGTTACATAAAATATGTCACGTTGTAGATCACAGACTGGTAAAACGGAGATTTTCTATGCTGTGATGTTTCATATTGTATAGGCTGTAATTACATTTGATCAATCAATCCTGCTTTATATTCTCGGTGCATTAGAATGGGCGTCTCAATTATGAATGTATGGCCAGTGTAAATATTAATATATGGGCAAATTACAAGGTGTATGATTACGTGGTACTAACAACAACAACAAGTACTGAAATTTCCAGAATCCATCTGATTGAAAGTACGTATTATTTTATAGTGTACTTATTACGTAACGGATTTTGATGAAATATGGCGCATCAAACGCGTCTTGTTCAGCTGCATTTGGTGGTCTCTATATTTTCGCCCAAACTTCTGTCGTTTTTGCCAAGAATCGATTTCCGTGTCTGTGCCAAACTCCCTGGACCACCAAATGCAGCTCATGAAGACGCGTTTGCTGTGCCATATTTCATCAAAATCCGTTTCATATTATAGAAAATATCATATAATACTTTCAAGATTTCAACACTTTCAGCACGTGATCATGCACCATGAAATTCCATACCGTCGTGTATTCTCTTCTAGGTTTTCTATTCTTCACACTGAGTGTAGTGAGTTTTCTTCTAATCAAATAACAGATAGAAAATACCTGGTTTAACTTAGTGTCTTTTGCTATCAAATGTATCAGGCAAGGTTATGGAAGGCGTAGGAATTCAGAGGCTCGCGGAAAAATTCCTATCGTCCCCAAGACGAGTCTGATAAACCTGATATCAAAATACACTAAGGTTGTATTTGAAAGATCAGGTAGCGTTGTATGCTACATAATGAGGAAATATAACGTGCATTTCATTCAAAATGACGCGGACTTGTTTACATTGCGTCATTACACTGACGTCATTCGGTAATGTCATGTGACGTCGTTCGACCAATGAAACGCCAATTTTAAATTAGTTGTAACCAAGATATTCGTATCCGGTCAATGCCTGGTACGACATTATGTTATCAGTCAGTACGTATTCGGCCAATGCAAAGCTCGTTACCTGATAAATATAAACATTATGTTGTTGTAATTGCATTCGAATACTAGCAGTTCGTATATATAGGCAAGCCATTAAACACTGGCAACCGTAGCTGGGCCCCATACTATCATATCTTAGATGACCAACCCCCATGGTGCGAAATGGTAAAGTTTGATTTCATACGATGCAGATTACAGTCAATAATGTTTAATCAGAGTAATGCGGGCGGCCAAATCCGGCCTAACGTTACTCCGTGTAGGTGTGATATGTGAATGAACTTTATGTTTAGGTGTGACATGAGAATGAACTAGCTAGGTTAAATTAACCGCCTCATATCCTCCTTATTTTAACGCACACATTTCGACTGCATTGCAACTAATAGTAAATTCAGAAAGGAAAACGGACCGACGGTTATTGGCGTGATGATTTTCTGGCCTCATATGCCCGGGTATGGAAGATTCCTTGAGGCAATTCCCACCCTTAAATATGAGATACATAAATCAAATAAAAAGAGTGCTAGTCGCATACATATCTAATGGCATAATAAGGCCTTTTTGAATTACTTAAATATTTATTGTCCCCGTAATAAGTTTGTGGTTGGTAGGTGCCATCCTCAACAAACCGTACACAAGTATGCATGTAAAATCCAGGTACTGCTCTTGCAGTACTGAATAGAAATCACTGTCCTCCGCTTTTTCTCTGTAATCTCACAATGTTTAGTACCGTAACCAGAATGAGGCAGACGATGCGGTCGTCTCGTCTGTCATGTTGCCGATTGTTTTATGCTCAGAATTAAACAAATCCCCGGGGTGGTGGCGGCGAGAATGCTGGCAGAAGGTCAGGATATTTTAATTTCAGGGCTGAATATAGTTATCCCGATGGAAATATTCAGTTCTGGTTTTGGGATTTCCCCCCATTATGGATACAGGTGAAATACGGTATTCGATCCCATTGATCCGGCCTAAAATTAACTCATCTGTTCACAGGCTGTTAAACACCACTAAACACACATTGTATATACATGTACATGTACTGTTAATTGACTTTTTAAAGGCAAATATCACAGTGTTTAATTGATATTTATGACTTGGTAATGTCACAATGTTAGCATGCATTCCTACATTTTAAGTACATTGTGTTATACTGTATGTCCTGAATTTCCTATGTTATGCAGAAAGTGATTTATTTTCTAATCTCCTACACTTTTTTCTCAATTTGTTATTCTTATTTTCTTTTTTTTAAATCGGTAAACCAAGTTATTAAAAAACGGCATAACGTTACTAAAAACGTTCATTATGTCAACACACATGGGAGTATCATATTGACGATACACACAGTGGGAGTTTATGTATTATGTTATGTCACTCATGAACTAATAGTTACACCCATAATGGAAATAACCATTCGACGCATTGAGTCTCACCCCAGTAAGTTACATTAGCCCCATGTGACGTCGCGCGACGTGGTTGAGTTGTTAACGTTTGTCTGACGTCATTAATATACACGTTATTGACCGACAACGTCGCTGTTCTATGAATTGGGACAAAATGACTTAAAACAATTTGATTCCTAATTTTAACGCCGTATTAGGTTACTTACATTTGTGAAACTACCCGAAAATGCAATGTAAATATAAGCTATAAAATATGGGCAGTTGTGTTTACTGTGGTATGAAACCCATTTGTTATGTTTAAAATTTGCGAGGGGTCGCACTTTAAACGTACCAAATGTTGGTCATACTACAGTAAACGCATCAGCCCATGGTTTTATTCCTTAATTTCACGTTGTAGCTCTAGAGTATATGTATGATGAGAGCTGACCACAGAACAAAGTTGGAAAGCACGTGACATACGTGACCATTAATGGCGGTGATTTCATCGTTTTGCAAAGATATGCATGATTTTGATTTAAGAAATGAGGTTTGCCTCACCACATCTGAATTTGCAGACTAAAACTCGCTGTAATGGCGGCATTATGGAGAGCTCTTTTGGACTTTAATAACACTTTGTGATATCACCTATTTGAACGGGTGATATCATCCTTTTAAATAGGTGATAACACTGATTCAACCCGAAAAGGTGATATCACCCATTCAAATATGTGATATCACATATTCCAAAGGATGATATCACGCATTCGAATGTGTGATATCACCATTTCGTGTCGAATCTATGACATCACATATTCGAAAGGGTGATATCACCTATTCGAATGGGTGATATCACCTTTTCATGTCAAATCAGTGATATCACCAATTCAACATAAAAGTCCATTACAAACACATGTTTGATATCACCCCTCATTCGAATGGGTGATATCACCCTTTCGTTTTGAATCAGTGATATCACCCATTTGAAATGTCTGATATAATTGATTCAACACGAAAGTGTGATATTCTAATAGTTGTTATCACTCATTTATATTCCAATGGGTGATATCATCAATTCATTTTGAATTGGTGATATCAAAGATTTGAATTGGTGCTATCAACCATTTGTATTTGTGATATCACCCATTTGAATTGGTGATATCACCCATTTTAATTGGTGATATCACCCATTTGAATTGGTGATATCATGCATTCGGATCTGAATAGGTGATATTACCCATTCGAATAGATTATATCACCTATTGAATGTGTGACATCACCTATTCGTATGGGTGATATCACAAAATGCTGTTAAAGTCCAAAACGGCGCCCCATACGGCATTACCATTTTACAAAGGCACGGTGTGTCAGATGATGTTTCAGATATTCAATATGTGTTTTAGTTTCACTATATAGATTGCCAATGGCCTAATAGATGTCAACCAAACATATATTTTATTTTGATGAAACTCCTAATAGTGTGTGTGTTTATTTTGATATATACCGTCGATTAAGTTGATCGAAACAGGAGTTTTTCATTAACGCATCTCCTCTGTTACAGGAAGCAACATGTGTGAAGTATTGTAGTTTTATTTTGGAAATGATACATACCATATAAAATGTATGTATAGAAATAGACACTAGCTGAATTAATATCAATATATTAGGAACTATATATTGTAGAAATGCATAACAAATAGCGCTCACAACGCTAGTACATGGACTGCCCCACTGTATATGGTGTTTACCGTGCATGTATATACATAATGAACAATGATTACCGTGTTTGTGGTGTCACATTTCCAACGAGGGTGTGAGTAACGGGTGGAGGAGGGGCTTATGTTTCATGTACCTGTCAGACGACAATAATTGTAAACACCATTGTTGGCCGTATTGTTCCACTAATAACTGTGTGTAATGATGTGTGCGTGCCCAGTGTAGAGATGGATATTTGCATTGCCTGGGTTACCATCACGGATTGCCATCACGGGTTGCCATCATGGAATGTCTCCCACAAACGCGGCATTATGGTGTACTCACCCACGCCATGAACACGATTTATTTCCAAAATTGTATTGAGGATATTTCATCGTACATGTATGAATAGCGTGAAATAATACGCGAGTGTACGTAGTAAGCGAAACGAACGATTCGATGGAACATAATATTATATTGCTGAACAACATTGTCGAACAAAAAGGCATTTTATAATGTTTCGGGGGCGTTTGCATATGTGTATGAATTTGTGTGGGCGGTGCTTATTTTATAAGGACTGTGGAATATTGCACGCGTGTAAATTAGGGTTTTCTCTTCACGGTGTATTATTGTAAGTTAACAATTACGGGTTTTCTCTAACAGATAAATACATGCACATAATAGCTGAAATGTAATAAATAGGGAATCTCAAACGAGTATTTGATACTAGATTTATGAAACTAGGCACTCACAATGCATACACCAATCCTTTGGCGAGGTGCATACAATTGTTGACGAGTTTAATAAATGTCATATCAAATAGAAACGAGTTTGCAATTCTGTTTATCGCATGCCTTACTGAGTCACGGTCGCGCCATTAGGCGTGTCATTTGGAACGTCTTCGTTTTGTTCGCTTTCCATAACGTTGACGCATAATATGAATACGCAATTAGGGTGATGTGTCATATCACATTTATGAAATGGATTACAGCACCAAAAAGAGCAGAGTGTAAATATATGTGGTTGTGACTGGAGAAATGGGGCTGATGGATTATGCGAACTGTGTATATGCAGATCAGCCTGTGAGTGAAGTTCTCTTAATGGTCATGCTTGAAACACGCGTCTGACTGAATCTCGAAACTGTGCATGTAAAGTTGCAGAAACCAACTGACAGTTTCTACTTAGTTGTACAAACCATAACTTACAGAGACGCGACTTTCTAAATAACTTGCCGTTTCCACTTACAACGAAAGCTATAGTTAATCCTTTCAAAACTGCATACCTCTTTAGCAGTTTTTACAAACAGTGTAGATTCAGATGAGCCGGCTCGTAACTAGCAGTATCATCTGCACGTTTGCGAGCAATATTCATAAAATAAACCGGCCACAGTCCATCCCACTTGATATTACCCAAGTGGAGCACATTTTAACAATTGTAGTGATTTTAATTTTAAGCAATACAGATCTTATTATATACGGAATTTCAATATATGTGGCTGTGACTGGAGACATGGGGCTTATTGGTTTTGCGAACTGTGTAGATCCAGATCAGCCTGTGCATCCGCACAGTCTGATCAGGATCTGCACTGTTCGCCATTTCATCTATTAAACATACGTCATGCTTCTAACACGCAATATATTTCTTTACGCTACAGGAGTGTCCTATTTGATCAGGATCTACACTGGTTACATGTAAGCTTCATATCTGATTACTAACCACATAATGAAATCGTATTAATATAAACCTCATATTGTATACCACGCAAATAAAACAAGGTCTGAAGCCCAGCTTGCTCATTGCGCTACAGTCTTTGTAATAACATTATAAACGAAGTGATACTTGTGTACTTGTACATGTGTCATCAAATAAGTATATTTCCGTACCACAATCACACCGTAGTCACTTCTACAAGCCGATACCGGTTTGACGTAAACAACTATATGCGCTTAGTCGGGTTGACGTAAATATCGTGATATCGCACCAATCACTGAAACTTTAAAAATATCGCTTTACCTTTTATTTAGAATTTTTTTTATTTTAACTTTTTATTTCCGGTCTTTTACAATAACAAATTTTTTCATATACATTCGAATATACAGTAGCGCTTTTCTGCAGGTCAACTATACGTACTATACCAATACTAAACGTATATTATACCAATACGATATATTTTCTATACGATATGCATATAATATAAACGTACGGTATGTTTGTACCGTACATACCAACCAATATCGTATATATATACCATTCAAATCGTACGTTTATACGATTTGTATACATGTGTATAATTCTGGTACGTTTGTATCGTACAAACATACCAAATTATGGTATATTCATACCATATCTGTACGGATATATCGTATACGAACGGATACCGTATGTTTGTATAATATTCGTATAGTACGTTTGTACTATACGATGATACGGTACAAACATACCGATATTATATGATCATACGATATGCTCATTAAATATACCAATACTATACGATTACAATATGTATACGATATTAGTATATACAAATAGGTAAGGAGCAGAAAAGCGCTACTGCACAATATACATACAACTAGACATAAAACACATATAATTTCCGAATACATGTACACCCAAATTGATAAAACAATTTATACAGAGTTTGCAATATCAAAGGTGTAATTTTCATACACAATGTTACATAAATGAAAAAGCCATGATTGTTTACTTGAAAGCTCAGAACTTTCTGTGTCGACACAGTCTCCATTGTTTTACAAATATGTGTTTATAGTTTTCAGTCAAACAATGTTTCCAGCACATCACATACATGCGCAGTTTGTGTTCATTTTGCCGGGGGTTAAAGGTACATAGCATATACATCGATTTTTTTATAATATCTCAATTTAATTAGAAAATTTAAATAACACGGAATTTTTTGTTCGTATCTTACAGGCGTAATTATATATTTCTTAGCAATTAGCATACATATATGTATTGCATTGTTTATTGTCGTAGCTGATGTAGCTTCTCCGAATAAGAAAATAATTTTATTTCGAAATCCAAATTGTATTTAGTTTGTAGATTCGAAGTTAAAAGTTAAACTAAAAGTTTTCGTGTACGGATAATCGTAAAATAAATGTGCGAATGGTTAGTTTGTGTTATTTCAAACGGTTCGTCATTCTGTTTCAGAGAGCCTGTACTTATGCAATGTGTCAGTTGTGTATATAATTCTGTGATTTAACTGAAACTGAAAAGCTAATAGGCCGGAGTCATCTGTTAAGGTAAAAGGTTTTGAAAAGATGTGTTTCCAATCTTCTATGCTGAGGTGTGAGTCTAATTTTAAGTTTCATTTTTATTAAACCTTTGTTGGAAAGTCACTAATATTTTCTAAAAATATATTATAAAAGACTTGTCTTGTCTTTGGACTATTATTTCTGAGCATACTAAATGTATTTCTTATTCCATCTAGTTTTGCGGTTTGCCTAATAATATTGTTCCACCCTTGTGTAATGGCTCTTATAACACCATGACAAAGTAGAAAAGAGGTTTGAATATTCCATAAAAGTTTCCATAAAACTCTCATATGACATGAAAGTACAACTTTCATCAAGTAGATCATTTATGTAAATTACACCTCCTTCATACCATGATTTTTTAAAAACGTACCGATTGTTTACTTTTATATTGTTGTTGAACCATAAAGGTTGCCATCATATTTCTTCTGAAGTTGTGGAATCATACCCCTGTAGAGTTGACCAAGCTAACAAAATATATTTCCAAACATTTCAGCATCTAGTCGAGATTTAATTGTAACCCTTCTCTGTTTAAATGCAATGCGTCGTCCTCACCCACGTTTTCCAATTTATTTATTAACAAAGTTTTCCAAGGATACATTATTAACGGATTTAATAACTTTTGGTATCCATGTTATTTTAATGCCTTTACACAATTTATTTTAATCTTGTCAACCTTTCCATTCCATAAAGAATTAGAAAATAGTATTCAGTTCCTTCAAGATTTCTCCAACAGCCGATTTCACCAAAGTTCTAACAAACACAAATATCGTTATCATTCTACAGGCGCTGCACTGGTCACAAATCTCATAAGCCCGATTGCACCAGTCATGGCCACAAATACAGATAAGCTATTTAAAGTTGGCACTCATTTGCTGCACTGACACTTGTCCAGCAACTGTATCAGTTATCTTGTGCCGAGCATAGGATTGAATATATAAAAAGGGCATCGTTATCACTAGCTAATCCCCTTATAGCCTTGATAATAATAAGAAGAACAGTTTTAACAGTTTTGTTTTACAAACAATGTGAACATTGACCTTGGGCGGTCGTACGCATGCAAAACAAAGCACCATCCCTAGACACACATTGTGACCAGATATTATCAATATAATTAACAAAGCTATGTGTTAGTAACGCACGCACGCACGCACGTACGTACGTACGTACGTACGTACATACACTAACTCTATATCCGCTCTTGCATATCGGCGAGGGGATAATAATTTTTGCCAAGATGAGATCTACACATAGCGATCTAACATACATGAAGTACATCGTGTAAGCGTGACTTAAATAATATGTGACAAGCCAAGTGACTTTGAAAAAAAAATCATAGCAAATGCGGAATTCTATTGAATGTTTAAATTAAATGTTCAACAAATCAGAGATATATGTTGGACACTAGACTTAGTCTGGAGTGAAGTTCTCTTAATGGTCATGTTTTCAACACGCGTCTGATTGAATCTCGAAACTGTGCGTGTAGATTTGCAGAAACCAACTCACAGTTTCTACTGAGTTGTACAAACCATACCTTACAGAGACGCGACTTTCTAAATAACTTAACGTTTCCACATACAACGAAAACTATATGTAAGCCTTTCTACATACCTCCAAACTATATACCTATTTAATTGTTTTTGCAACAGTGTAGATCCAGATGAGCCGGCTTGTCGCTAGCCTTATTATCTGCACTTTTGCAAGTAATATTCATATTGTTAGGAAGAAACACACCCTTCTAAAATGACCTAGTCTGAAATTATGTTTGTGACAATTGAATTCGTCCTTAAAATAACCTGCCACAGTCCATTCCAGTTACATTGTACATGTATTGACTAATGAAAGGGTTTAAGGATCAAACATATATCAGCATGGGCAAGTCACAAACACAAATAATAGTTTCCAGGGTGCTCTCATACATTAAAGATCAATACAACATAATTATTTTATTGTATTTTTTGTAATGATATCATTTGATAATATTAAATGAAGGCTGAAAACCGCATGCAAAATTACCAAATACTTCCAAATTTACAAAGTTTTGAACGTTTTAATTAGCTGAAATATGCGCGTCCCACTATGTCGTAATCAATGATCACTTATTTTTAAAATTATTTATATTAACTTTAATTTACTTTTCCTGATTGGAATTAATAATGTGTTACCAAATAAATGGAACAAAATGTAAAAACAAATTATTTTATTTTGATTCATTTCTTTTATTGTAATTTTTAGAATAGGGTTGGGAAATATTTGCATAAATTTGCATAAAATATACAAATATGGAAACTTGCATAACATTTGATCAGATTAAACTTTTTGGATGGCGTTTTCTGCATGTAGTTTGAATTGTCATTATCTATACGGTTTACAAGACATGTTTTGACATTAATTTAATTTAATTTTTATATTTACTTCCCGTTTAAGCAATCAAGCGTTTATCTCGGTCAATAGCTGCCACATAAACTAATTGACTAGCGTACATGTATGTATCGACATTGTTGCGTTTACCGCTCACACATTTCATTGTATCTCCATATATGTATCCGTTTCGTGATATGCGACTGTCATAACCAATACAGTGGAACCTCTCTAAACCGACCACTAAGAAAACATTTATTGAGTGTCTTGGTCATTTAACTCAGGTGATAATGTCTGTTCATTATTGCATAGCACACAACCATGGCTCAGAATTATCAAATGCCTGATTTATAGAGAAACCTCTCAAAACCGGACACCTGTTCAATTCTTTTCATGATATGCGACTGTCATAACCAGTATTTATTTATCTCCTGCTCATCAATAAAACCATTTATTCGATCGTTAACCACCAATGATTATGATTATATAATCTTGTTTTATCATCTGGTTAAAACTAAAGGTATTTGAAAATCAACGGCGTGCGTTGAAACTTAATTGCACAGATGAATAACTCACAGTAGTGATAGTAATCTGGATACACTTCACTATTGATGTTTAGGAATGCAAGATGTCGGGCAAATAAAAAATGCAATGTAAACAAACACAAACTGACTAAATTATTATTATTTGAGGAACGTGACATTACATACAATGTATCGTCATTCCAAATGTGCGTTTGAAGCGTTCTTTGTTTAATTTCGCGGAGAGCGACCTAATAATTGTTCTACTATACACACTTTACTAGGTAAGTTAATGGTAATATGTTTGTGTCATATTGTAGAATTGTCTCTCAATAACAATTTAGCGAAGAAAAACCGTTAAAGCCAATTTGTATATTGCATATTGAATATATAATAAGTGTGAGAACAAATTTTGCAATATCATAGTGTCATGTTCATGCCATTTACAAGTGTACGTATATTGTATACCAGACGTCTATTTCAGCAAAATTGCAAAGTATACTTATCTTTCAAAGTATACTTTGAGGGAGAAATTTAAATTTAACTCTTTGAACCCGAAAGCCCGCTATAGCGGTTTATGCAAACAGTGCAGATCCAGATGAGCCGGCTCGTAACGAGCCGTCTCATCAGGATCTGCACTGTTTGCAAGTAATTTTCATATTTCTTAGAACAAAAACACCCCCTTTTCATAAATGGACGAATCTGAAAATCATTTTGTGACCATTGGATTGGTCGGAACATTAGCATATCACAGTCCATTCCAGTTCCTTAGGGTTGAAAGGGTTAATGATTATTTAATTAATGTTTATTATACTGAATTTGTTACATGCTCAAAGCCATTACTCTTAACCAACCATGATGCATACTGTCCACAAATAGCTAAGCTCTAAGAAAAAAACACCATTTCTTCAAAGTTCAAAACCAAGTAATTCTGAAGTTTTCACACAGAGGTAACACTCTCACTGAAATATAGGCCAATAATGAATTTCGCACATGGGACACATTATATCATCCGAGTTTTAAACGCGAATACACATGACAATTGTACATATACGAAATTGACATATTTTGATAGTCCTCCAATGGTTCAATGTGGATATACAATTTATTTGCGCCTGTGACTGAAGAATGGGGTTTATGTGATTTATGACCAGTGCTGCTCCTGACCACATATCAGACTGCTGTAGACTGATAACGATCTGCACTGCTTGTTAGAAGCATGACGGGTGTTTAAATGATGGCATACGAACAGTGCAGATCCCGATCAGACTGTGCAGACTGATCTGGATCTACCCTGGTCGTATTGCACATAAGACCCATTTCTCGAGTCACAGCCAAATGTCATGGTATTCTGCAACTTTGGAATGTCACCATTGTGGAGCAAACACATTTGTTGTACACCACCGTCTGCGCTAAGCGTCCTAATATTCGAATTTATTGTTTATACTTGAATATAGGGGCTTGCAATCAAGCTTTGACTGGCGGAGCCGCCTAAGCACAGCCAATCAATCTGCATGATTGCAAGTATATGTGGTCAATACATGTTTAGAAACATTGACAAATTGGCAGGATTAATGCAAGCGATAGTCTAGAGACAAATCGCCCAATATACCACATTAACAGCGGTTGATTGAAACGCAGTTTTATTTCTTAAATGCACTTCAACTGTGACTGCATAAATGGGGCTTATGTGTTTTGTGGTGAACAGTGTAGATCCAGATCAGCCTGTGCATCCGCACAGTCTGATCAGGATCTGCACTGTTCGCTATTTCATCAAAGAAACACATGTCATGCTTCTAACAAGCAACAGAGATCGTTATGCTGCTACCTTAGTGTACTGTTTGAGCAGGAGCTACACTTGTCAAAAATCCCATAAGCCCCATTTATCCAGTCCCAGCTACAAATGATGTATCAAATTATTTAAATAAATTGCTTGTTTTTTCTCTTCATAAACTGCAAGAGACCTATATCAACCAATCGCATACTTTTATTTGATCGAATTACAAACGGTTCAAGGAATACTATCAGAGATGGTGATAAACATGATAATTGACGAATGAGTGGTGAATGATTTTTTGTTGTGTTCGTTGTGCAATGATCTTGTGAAATAATATTCCAATACCACAATTAGAAAAGTGTTCCGTTAAACAATAGTTTATGTAATATAAACATAATATAAATTAAATTAGTAGCCATCGATTTCAGAAAAAAATATTAGTTTTCAATATTATAATTTTATTTTCATTTGATATTTTGTTCAGTTAACATGATACAAATCATGCAATTAAAATAGTCTGTTTCACTAATATGTTTCTGAATCATCACTTTCTGTGAATATTGAAACTTAGAACCTTCAAAACATTAGTTTGTATCCGCATTTGAAAAATACATCGACATTCAGACTATGTACATTATTTGGACTCGTATGATGGGTATTTGCGAATATCTTGCTGGATACAATTTGACCGACCTCGTCCTGTAAAATCTGGCTTGATTCCTGGTATCTACATGTAGGTTGCGATATCTTCAGAGCCACTGGGAGTGGAACTTTGTGAAGTCATGCTTTCTTTGATATTTATAATGTGTGGATTGCATACAGCATTGTACCTGGTAATTGTATTTTTCGGATTTTCTTCTGGTTAATAATAATAATTATAATATTGGGAAATTGTCATATTTTCTCAATGCGTTATACATCTATAAGTTAATTAGAATTTCTGTTATTCTCGTTTCTCACTGTATTGGAATGACTTATAATTTCCAGGATAATGCGACTGTCGCGGTGAAGGTAGCGAAGCCGTAGCCGGCGGAGAATCAATCGTACAAGGGCGCGTTTTGGATTTCTTGAATATTGCTACTGTTTTCTGTTTTTGTTTCGGTTTCCAAACATAATTAGTGAAATTGTCACCATATTACCACCCCTGCTGCATGTACGGGCTATTCACCTATCGTTATGGCCGTAACCGTTATTGAGATACGTAAATACAGACATTTATTTCTTTGAATAAACAATGATTATCCTAACTTGTTCAACCTAATAGCGGACGTGATATTTAAAAGTTGTTCGTAATGTTAATACGTGTACATTCCTGCGATTAAGAATAGCTGTGAAGTTATCAATCAGCTTACCTGCGTCTTTGAATGTGAGTAGAACCATCAAACAGCAGATTGCGGCAAATCTCTTGTAACTATCCATTTCCACAAATTTTCGAACACTGCGTAGTTGGAGGTAGAAATTCAACTGTCGGCCGGCGGAATGGGCGGCCGAGCGCGGTCCGGGACATTTATAGGTTGGAGAATAAAAACGAGTCACAACAAATGCTCAACGCTTCTGCAAGGTCTGGTGCATTTAGCTCCCGGCATATTGTTCTCTCCAATACTTTTCCGTCCCAGTACTCCGCCAGAGAAAATAGTCCAAATAGCCCAGTACCTTACCTTAGCCCGTGAGCCAATAACCGAAACCCTCCCCCCCCCCCCCCCTGTGGGATTTTTGCAGACATATATTTCCTGAAACTACATTCAATTATGAGTGTTAATCCGTTGTCTGCGCTCTGTAACCCGATGGATGAACATATGGCGCCATTTTCAAGTATGTCACCCTCGGTATTTTTAGTATCTTGAAAAATCGCATTTTTTAATAAAAATTGCCTAACTTATATCCTTTTGTTCGAATAAGATGGTATTTTCGTACGTTTTCCGAGATTTTGAACACCATGGAATATAATAATATACAATTGAAATAAATTTGACAATCTAGAAGTCATATTTTACAGGTTTTATTACCCCACCCACCCAATTTCAATGGTAAAATATACATGTTAATAACTTTATGAAAAGTTGGCGTTTTTTCATTTTATCAATGTCAATGTAGTCTAGTAGGGCCAATTGAACATATCCAATGTATATACCTCGACTATTTAGTGTCTACCACAAAATATTCAAAGTGAAAAATAACGTATTTTCGACCATTCCCCACCCACTCATTTTAAAATGGCAATTTAACAGGTATGTAATATTATGCAATTTAACAACATTATAACCGCTTACTATGGATTGAAAACAACTCAAATATGTAACATTATTGTCCATGCTTACTAAATATACTTTGAGTCCGTGTTTTCGTCCGTCTGTACGGACATTTCTCAAATAAAAATTGACAGTACCGATTTTGAAATATATCCGAATATTCAAACATTTCGGGGCACTAGATCATTATCGGCAACAGTAGTTGATCTACAACATTAATAATCTCATTATAGTGGCGAGACAATCCTCACAGCATCAGGCAAGATGAAACACAATAGGCAAAATTAAACTGAATCCACATATAATACAATTCAAGAGGCAACATACATCATGGTTTAGAGTATTCAACTTGCAATACAAAATATTCTACATGGTTGTTCAAGTCAAAACATCGCACCTGAGGCGAGGCAATCCTACAGCATCAGGCAAGATGAAACACAATAGGCAAAAACGTAATCCACATATAATACAATTCAAGAGGAAACACATGTCATGGTTTACAGTAATCAACTTGCAATACAAAATATTTTACATGTTGTTCAAGTCAAAACATCGCACCTGTGGCGAGGCAATCCTCACAGCATCAGGCAAGATGAAACACAATAGGCAAAAACTTAATCCACATATAATACAATTCAAGAGGCAACACATGTCATGGTTTAAAGTATTCAACTAGCTTGCAATACAAAATATTCTACATGTTGTTTAAAGTTCAAAACATCGCACCTGTGCGAGGCAATCCTCACAGCATCAGGCAAGATGGAACACAATAGGCAAACACGTAATCCACATATAATACAATTCAAGAGGAAACACATGTCATGGTTTACAGTAATCAACTTGCAATACAAGATATTCTACATGTTGTTCAAGTCAAAACATCGCACCTCTGACGAGGCAATCCTCACAGCATCAGGCAAGATGAAACACAATAGGCAAACATTTAATCCACATATAATACAATTCAAGAGGTAACATACATCATGGTTTACAGTATTCAACTTGCAATACAAAATATTCTACATATTGTTAAAGTCAAAACATCGCATCTATGGCGAGGCAATCATCACAGCATCAGGCAAGATGAAACACAATATACAAACGTTCCAGCCACATATAATACAATTCAAGAGGCAAAATACATCATGGTTTACAATATTCAAATTGCGATCGTCACAACATCAGGCAAGTTATGTGAAGTTCTAATTGTGAGAGTAGGTTAAGATAAATCCAGACTAGTCATACGCGTCATCAGTGTCAAACATGGCATCAAGTAGGCTCTCTGCTTCAGGATCTTCTGTTTCATCAGTATCGGGTACGTCATCCCGTTCCTCTATTAACAGATCAACCATTTCTCTTGGCAGGTGATCTCCTTCTGTCCACATGCATTCTAACAAGCCATTGTTAACTTCCCATCCATGTTCATCTGGTGGCGGTATGTCTGCATCACGCCGGTCAGCATTGTTCCAAATGAGCGTTTGATTGTTGGCTCTTGCTACATGCATTTTCAGTGACGATCTGCATGTGGTAAAGGCTCAGGTCAGCCATTGTACGTCGAAACAAGATCGCCAGACCTGGGGCTACACTTTTGTAGAAATAGCTCCATCGTAGCTTGTTGATATCTGTAATATCTGATTTGTTGTACAGCAAGCATACAAAGTGTTCAAGCGTTTAAAATAGCTTTTCATCAACTGACTGAGACACTTCCCAACTTCTGGAAGGACTTCAATAAACTCTGGATGCCGCTGGAGTGTTTTCAAAGGAGTAACTTACCAGGCCGAACGAAAGCACTTGTGCTATCACAGCCTGTAAAAGCATGGAGTGCAGGCAATGCCAAACACAGTTCAGTTCCTATGTCTCCAATGACACCATGTATGTCAACCAGCCGCCTCTTGTTCCCAACTCCGGTATTTAAATGCAGTTGTTGTTTCAGCTTCTGTCCAAATTTCAACAGCAAAACAAACACATCCGTGTCTGGGGATCTCACAATAATGGTGCTGTTCTCTGGTGTATGCAGTGCATGGTACGCACAATGCAGGATTAGCCGTGTATCCGCCTCCTCTTGCGATGAGTGCAACTCCTCTATCTCAACAGTTTGTGTAGTCTTGCCATCAGTGCTAGTTAGCTGCATACATTGCTCCCCGCTTACAAACTGTATTGTCTTGCCGATCAGCTTTGGAGCGTACTTATCCTGCATCCATTCAGACATGAGAAGTCTAATTAGTTGTGTTTTGTTTGAATTGTTTGACAAGAACAGTTTCCAATCTCGTGGAACTTTTGTGAGAGGTCCTTTTATAATGTAAGTCTTTGATATACCCCTGCGTAGTCGCTCAGATGCTTTTATTGACAAGTCTTGGTATGTATCTGTCACAAAATCTACAAGCTCAGCTTTCGGGAGCTGATGATATATGTTATCTGCAAGATCCGCGAATGTGTTTGGCAAAGCGGTCTGCATGTGTAACAGTACATTGCCGTCAATAATATAGCTCACTTGACCCGTCGGAGGTACATCAACACTATGTGATTGTCCTTCAAGCTGGTGCATGAGTTTAGCGTTATCAATTTTTGCTGGCGAGCCATCCGCAGTGGCGAGCGACCATGGCACAGGTCCCAATGGGTAGCTAAGCACCTTTTCCATGTCAATGTTGTGTTTGAGAGCAATGTGAAATTAGCTGCCCAAATATATTTTGTTCAGCTACTAACTCCTTTGTCTTTCTCTGCGTACCAGTGAGCTTCACAGCTTTAGCGAGTGATGCAAATGTTTTCAGGCGCAACCGTTTTATTGGTGCATGAAAGCTGACTGACTTTTCAACAAACCGCTCCTGGACAAACCGTGCAAACCTTTGTTTTCTTGTCATTTCTGCAGACAGCAGAGCGTCAACGACATCTTTAGGAGCTGGCGCCCCTGAAGATATGCAATAGAGCGATTCATCTGATACTTCAAACGGATCTATAAAATTTCCTATTGCATTGATAATTTTCTTGACGTCTGTTTCACTTCTAGATATTTCCGAAGTTCGTGTGTCCTTGTGTGAAGAATGTTCATACGCGTTCATATCAGCCAGTTCAAGCGTAGCATCCATGTAGCTAGCTCGGAAGTGTCTCGTCATACACCATCTGTAGTATGCTGCATAATTGCGGCTGAAACCTATGATACCTCCATGTGACTTAGCATGGCGATTGATGGTTTGCTCTATTGTGATATCCACGCCATTTCTGGATGACGGAACACTGGATCGGTTCACGCTGAATCCATTGTTCCATTGTTCCATCCCAGGATATAACTGCTCTAACATACTGTTGTATACCGTGCGTAGTTGGGATTGTCAAAGCTGAAGAACAATTGACACATCTTCTGAAGACATGCTATGTGAAGGTCTAAGTTGTTTTCTTTGGTGGCTCGGAGAAACTGCAACACCGTATGCACCGAATCCATGTATCCCAGCCAATACTGTGCCGTTTTCCCAAGTTTCCCTTCACTAACCCTGTCTCGAAACTCCGAGTATGATGACAATGCTTTCATGCATTTGTCATTTGTCATGAACTCCATAATCTCCAAAAATACCCGAAAGGGCCATTATATAATACCTGTTTGGCGGCCATTTTGAAAATAATTACAGTTGATAGCACACCAGAAATAATGCAAATCGATGTGAAAAAGGATCTGCCATGTGAATATGTTGCTACTGACATGATTAAATTGTAGGTAGCTCATCGTGTGGTGAAAAAAATGTTGCAAGCATAAACAATTAAGTATTTTGGCGGCCATTTTGATAATTGTGGCTATTTGAGGATGGTATCCAATATAAAACTTATTGTAAGTTCTAAAACCACCCAATTTTGTATGGCGGCCATTTTGGAAAATGGCCGCCATTTGTTCATCCATCAGCTTTGTAGGCGCAGACAATCAGGTTTGATAGACAATAGGTTACTGAATCCGAAAATCATACTGACCAATATCCCACAGGGGGGGGGGGGGGAGGGGGGGGGGTTATTGGTGGCTCAAGGTCTACCTAGACAAGTACGTTTGTACTCGTTTTGCATTCGTTATGCCATCTCCATCGCATTACCGACTTGATGACTGTATAAACCATCAAGCATTCCACGTCATTGTTTATTCGTATCAATCAGCAAACAATCGTCAGACAGACAGCCACATGTATGTATGTGTCAATACCATAGACAGAAACAGTAAGTGTTGCATAACACTTATGACTTTTTAAAACATGAAGTATTGACGTAAGTGCCACTTTCACACGAATTTGAATTGTTTTGGTGATTAGTTCAGCAAGTTGGACTAGCAAAAAGACTACTTAGTAAAAAACAATCTGCTGTGTCACGTAGTTTACATGGCGTCTAGAGCATGTTATAAACTTGAAACGGAGTCTCAAGAGTATCGGGTCTTTGTTTCTTCCATATTTGAAGTGTAAGTTAAGCACATGTACCAAACGCATTAAACACAGAACATACACTTGCACACACATACACACCATACTTAGGCAAGTAGTTACACACGCAATCAGATAGTACGCACACCAGCAGTCAATCTACATGTATATGAGTATGTGGTAGTAGAGTTACAAGTACAATATATGCAACTTATGTGTATAAATTACACACTTGTAAATAGTGTGATAAGTTACTTATTTAAAACACAAGTCGTGCTCTGACAGTCAGCATGACTAACCATAGTTTATAATCGATTTAGCGATTACAATACAGTGCAGTCCGAGTCTGAGTCTGATCACCTGCATACAATAGTTGCGAACAGTAACTCTTGCAATTTACTACAGTACTGTCCGTAACCCGACTGCGGACGGTAGAGGAGTAGATTGCCAGAGTTACTGTTCGCAACTAATTATGTCTACGGACGGTACGGTAGTAGATTTCAATATTTACTGTTCGCAACTAACCTTGTTCATGTATATGTATGTAAGTTCACAGCACCTTGTTATCCCGTGAACACACACGATACGGTTTCAAACCCAAACATTATATAAATCCGGTCATATGTTGTATTTCAGCGTTCATTTCTTACTGAATATCACAAAAATCGAATTGATTGGTGCAAATGAACATGCGATGAACAACCAGTTGCACGTATAATGTTACTAATAATAAACTTACATTGAATTGGCAAGGATCGAATGTTG